>OMPJ01010820.1:4773-21188 GCA_900312935.1 Carapus acus
CTGCTCAGCTGGCCGTACCGCTACCTCAGGCGTTTTGGGCGGGACAATTGACTACCGCTCCTACAAACACACACACACACACACACACACACACACACACACACTCACTCACTCACTCACACACACTATTGTCAGACTGTGTTATACTTTAGCTGTTACACACACACACAAATATGCGCTGGTTGCTATACTGTATTATACTCCTGCACTTACACATACAGACACACACCCTCACACACACTTATTGCTTTACTGTGTTATGCTCTTGCTGTTAGACACACACACACACAAATACGCACTTATTGCTATACTGTATTATGCTCCAGCTCTTACACACACAAACACACACCCTTACACACACACTTAATGCTTTACCGAATAATGCTCTTGCTGTTACATGCACACACACCTATTGCTATCCTGTGCTAGCTGTTACACACATGCACACACACTTATTGCTATTCTGTGTCAAAACTACAGCTGTAACATACGCACACACACAACACACTCATCTCAAGACTGTCAGAATGTTGTGCACATACACACAGAATTTCGCAGTTGTTGAATCTGACTTACCCTGAAGGAATCACAACATGTGTAGAGCTGGGTCCTGAATACAACTCCAATTCTGCTGGACTGACAAATGCACACACACGTACACACACTCGTGCAGTGTGACACTGAGTTATAATACAAGATTATCCTCAACACTATCTTGAAATTGTCACACACACAGTCAAAGTGGGATGGTTTGACTGTTAAAACTCCAACATACACACACACATACAAATAAATGTAGAACAAAGTCACACACAGGTGGCACCATGATATCACAGCGTCCCATGAACCAGAGGGTTGCTGGTGTGATGCTCGGCTTCTCCTCTTCCTGAGGTGACGTCCCGGTGCGAGGCACCAGCCTGAGAGCCGCTCCGACGCTCTACCTACGAGGAGGAAACCACTCGCGAGCCGGGAGAAAACGTCAGCACACGTGTTGATAATGGGCCGGTTCTTTATTTACATGCTGCAAAGTGTGATAGGCCACTGAAGGCGGCGGCTGCTGCTGCGGCGGCGGCTGCTGCTGCTGCTGCTTTCAGTGTGGCTGCTGTAACAGAAGACAGGACACACGGCTTCATTTTCTGCCTAAATCCCTACATGCTTTAATTACTGGACTACCAAGCATTAAGTGGAAAATTTATCATTCAACATCTACTGACCTAGCGCACAAATAATCAGAGAGAGAATGAACAGATTCATTAAATTATCAGAATATGATTAAATCACTGAGCAAATAGAAAATGTATGATATAGTAAGAAAAAAGCTGTAAAATATTATAGTTTACAATAATTATTCACATTCAAAGGCTTTACATCTCAAAACATACACAACATGGCCCCTGAACATGACTTCAATCCAAATATGATTCATATATTAGAATTTAAATAACACAGAATGAACTAGAGGCTAAACAATAGCCGTCAAATAACCTTATACAAGAATAAAAATACAAAAACTGTATCCTAATATCGTTGCATTACTTGCTTCAAATTTTAATAATACATCGTCTGTACATCACAGTTCTAGTCAGTTACAAGCCAGGTAGAGTTTCCATACACGATGTAACCGACTGCCATCCACTTTGATTCAAACTAATTTTTCCTAACTAGAGGCCGACGCTTTTCCGCAGCGCGTCCTCGACTTTATAGACAGATACAGCAATGTCATTGGTTATTTGGATCAGATAGATATCCTCAAACTGACATCCAACCACTCCGATTCGCCTACTCCAGTCGCACACTGCACACACAGACTCAGCTGAAGGAAGTGGACCTTTGGAGAGGAACCTTAAGGTAATACGTCCCAAATCAAAAAGCATCGTGGTAAAATATCTTTCCAAAACAAAAAAAAACAAAAAAAAAACAAACAAAAAATGCACAAGTGAATCCAAACCGGTTTAATTTCTATTGGGGCCAGAATGGAGGGGAAGAAGGGGAATAAAATAAAAAGTTAAAAAATAAAATAAAATAAAATAAAATAAAAAGTCTTTTTCCCAAAGAATGTTGAGAGCCCAGTGAGGCAGTCGGTCCTGCCAGCTTGTCCAGGGACTACAGCTTTTCTGTGATTGCTTCCGAGAATGATAGTATGTGTATGCATCTCTTGAAGGTTCTCGTGTTCAGCATGGGGTGGTCAGCACATACGATTTTGCCTCTCGATAGGACGTGCTCGAGGCCAGACGGCACAGCTGGCCTCGAGAGAACTCCAAGAATTCACACCACAAAGAATAATAGCCAGTGAATGGTACAGAACAGCCAAATCGTCCCAATATTAGCCATGGTCGCCAATGCAGTCAAAAATACCCACCTTTAAACTTGAATAAACTATATCTCCAGTGCCCCAGGAGAGAAAAGCCAACGAGGCCCAGCTACAAAACTAGCCATGCAGGAAAGATAAGCGAGTTATGATGAGAAGTACGAGCTAGTGGCATGTTTACCCGCCCCTCAGTGACGCCCCGTGGAACACTCACACACACTCAAAACAAGAGACCGATTCAGACCCGCGTCTCGCCGCGGACCTCCACGCCGCTTAGCAACGCAAAGCGGACACCGTGAACGTGAACGGAACTGTAAAAAGAAGTAAGTACCGACAGACTAGAAAAATATCCAAACACCATGGGAACACGTGGGCGCGAAACCAAAGCAAACCAACCCAAACAAAAACGGAAAAGAAAGAAAAAAAAAATAATAAAAAACCCCACCGGATCTGAGTTTGGTTAATGTGAGACTGAATCGGCCGACAGCATCTGGTACAGGTACGGAGACTTGGCGCGAAAGGTCTGGCTCGAGGTCGGGCTCGGGCGCGGCTCGTACGCGATATAAACGCTCGCAAAACGCTGGATTGTGTTGTGTTGCGGTGCGGGAGCAGGAAACCAGTCCTTGCGTTTGAGGCCGTCCTAGCGGTACCTCGGCTTGCGTCGCTCTACGGACAAGCTCGCCCCCCAACCCCCCAGAATGTACACGAAGCAGATGTGCGTTGTGGCAGTCTCGTCGTCCGTACGTGGAAAAATGCGATAGAAGCCTCACAGAGAGCACAAAGAACAAGCAAAGCAACCCTGAATCCACAGTTGTATTTTTTTCCCCCATGGTTCTAATAAGGAAAAATAAACAAGGTTTAGATGCCAGCGTCTCTAAGAGTTTTGTTTACATTGCGGTGATGAAGGGCACTAAAGAGGGTGTTACTCTGCTCAGTGATTGGCCTCGGAGCTAAGGAGGAGCGGCCGCGGTTGGGAGACGTGCTCCTATAGGCCGGGATTTTGGTGCCTCTGATAGATCTTTCTCCACACTTCCTGGATCTTCTTGCACCATCTGTCGGCATTGCCGCTGGGGTCCATCAGATAGTATGTTCGGTTGGGCTGCGAATGGAGAGAGAGTACAAATAAAACACTCCCGCAATCCCCAAGCTAAAGTCGAGGATGAGCTGAGAACGGCGGAGTACCGTGTGGACAAAGAAGGTCTTGAAGTTCTTGGCCTCCGGGCGCAGCTCGAGGGACCAAGGTATCTCCCCTTTCAGGACCCGGTTGACGGGATCCACGTAGTACAGGTGCGGCCCCTCCGTCAGAAGCAGCTGTCTCCGTCGGGCAAACAGACCCTGCAGAGGAGCGCAGACTCTGGCGTTAGGCCGCCAACAGGGGGGGCTACTGGGGCAGAGAGAGGGTCCTCTGGCTGTGGAATTCCCCTCTCTACCCCCCTTTCCTGCTAAGGGGGTAGAACGCTAGCAAAGCTACTTCAGATCACAGGTGCTGCACATTTTTGCTCACAGGTGTTTATGTTTAACTCCGAACCCTCGGTGGAACAAATTACAGGCTCGCCAGGCCTGCGCGAGGTTCTCTGCAAAACGTTCCGTTTTAAGCCGCGTGGACCCACCTTTCGTTTATCCACCGGGCCCATTTTCAGGATCAGGTTGTTCTCGACAAACTGGTGCCTATGACAGAAAGGAAATTGGGACTAAGCGTAGTTCTGTGGATGTTTGCGGACACTTTCGGAGCAAGCGGTACTCAGACTGAGGCTCACCAGGGGTTCCCGGACGTTTGCTTGTCCAGCAACAACTGCTTCTCCTCGTCGGTGAACTGGAGGTCCAACTCGAAGGAGTTGTTGTCCAGGTCGTGGATGTACTGCTCGATGTTGCTGCTGGACCTCTGTGGGGGCGTGGACTCCTGCGGCGATAGGGAGTGTGACGAGGTGGACTGGGCCACCTGCATGCTGCTGAACTGACTCAGGAGGTCGTCGTACTGAAATCGCAAAAACAAAGAACAGGCAGTGAGGACGACGTTCCGAGAGCGTGGGCAGATATCCGCCGACGTTTAAACGTCTCACGTTGCCGTAGCAGTCCTCGTCGTCCTCGGACATGGCCGGCAGGTAGGGGGTGAGCTTGGGAGGCGTCTGTAGGTGGAGGTCGCCCCAGGAGATGGAGTCGAAGAAGGGGTGCTGCCTCAGAGGGTCGTAGCCGCCCATCTCCTCGCAACCCAGCCGCTTGGAGGGGTCCAGTGACTAGAAGGGGGCGGGGCCAGAGGTGGTGTTACGGAAATAAGGCATCAGATAACATCCTGGTATTTACATTCACAGGTGGCGTGATCCAAGAACCTACCAAAAGCTGTGTCACCAGGTCCTTGGCTTTGGAGAAGAACCTCTCTGGGAATTCATACTCCAGCTTTATTATTTTCTGGAATATTAGGTACTCGTTTCTGCAACGGCGCAAGTACACCATGGGAGGCATTAGAAACAAACGCCATTTTTCCACAGGACTCCTTTGCGATACCTTAAAAACATTAGCTTGAATTTGCTGGTTGTAGTAAAGTGTGTTAGAGTACTAACCCAGCTCTGAATGGTGGTAAACCAGCCACCAGTTGATAGATAATACATCCCAAAGCCCAGAGGTCCGAGCTAAGAAAAGAAAGAGACAATCCTTCCTCATTCCAGGGGACAGCAAAGCGAAAACTGACCCGAAAGTCAGCACAAACTTTCACGCCAGCCGCTCACCTTTTGCAGGCCGATTTCTCCGTCAGCAGCTCGGGAGACACGTATTGAGCCGTGCCGACGAAGGAGTTTGCTCTCGCTGTCAAGAAACACAAAAAACACAGCTTCTAGTGTTGCAGAGCGAAACGCTGCATTCGCGACACCGACACGTTATCAACCGTGAGGCAAATGTCAAAATAGAACCGGGGCTGCTACCTTGCTTGCTGTCTGACGATAACTGCTTGGCCGTCCCAAAATCTGTAATTTGAATGTGCATCTCTTCGCTCAGAAGAATATTCTCTGGTTTCAGATCTCTGCGATGAATGGAGAGTCATTAAAACAAGGGGGAAAAAAAGCTGAGCAGGATTTGAAACAGCTATGAAAACAGCGACATTGCAGCAGTTGATTTGGATTAGCGGAGGAAAGGACAAACGCTTACCTGTGTATTATCCCCTTGTTGTGTAAATACTCTAGCGCACAAACTATTTCTGCAGAGTAAAATCTAGTACAGGTCTCGTCAAACGAACCAATTTTGCGAATGTATTTCAGGAGCTCTCCGTTCTTGGCGTAGCTGAGACCAAAGTCTGGCAAAAGCTGGTCAAGGAAACGTCAACGACTGTCACTGATGGCGCACAAAAATCAGCAACGGTATGGTTTAAAGACAATAAATCTGCATCAGCGATCCAACTCATGGCATACCATGACAATGACATCATCGCTGAGGGGAAAAATGTGTTACAAACGAGGAACATGCCTTGACAAACGGAACCTTTTGAAAAGGATACACAACTTCTCGTCATCTTGAAATGTGAAGTAGAGTTTGACGAAGAACGGGTGATCTAGGTTTGACATCAGGTCCCTTTCTCTTTTCACGTACTGGGCTTTGTTCTCCTTCATTATATGCCGTTTCTCTAAAATCTTAACTGGAGGGGGACAAGAAAAAAAAGCAACGACAACAACACGTCAAGCAAAGGTTTTGCATGAAACTGGATTGTTTCATGCAAAACCAGCAGGATTCACCAAATGGCGACTTACTTGCATATTCTTTCCCTGTTACCTGCTCTCTTGCCAGGACAACCTAAATAAAAACAGGATAGGAAAGACATGAGGTTTTACGCTGCACACTTCAGAGAAAAGCTGGGAGCTCTTTTGTTTTTTTGGTTGTCAATCACCTCAAATGAACTGCAGATGACTCATCCCAACAGATTGACCACAAGAATGCCAACATGTAGCGACATCTACCCAATTATAATTCAAAAGCTAGCAGGAATGCAGAAGTACGTACTGTTGAGAAGGAGCCCTCTCCCAGTATCTTGCCAAATCTGAAGTCCTCCGGCTTCTTCTTGCGTGGCTGAGGGGCCTGCGCGGCCGTCTGTGCGTGGCGGTCTGGGCCCTGGCCGCTGGCCGACGCGCCGACAGCCCGGGCCTCTGAAGCCGAGCCCTCCATGCCGGGACAGTGGCTGCTGCTGCTGCTTGCGCCTGGGATAGCGAGTGGCGAGCAGGAGTCGGGGTGGTTTCTTACCATTGATGGATGTGAGCAGGAACAGATGACAACGTTGGGCTGAATCGGCACAACATCATACTAGAAGAGGAAGACGGGGTGGATTTGTCACTCAACAGGTAGACGCAAAAAAAAAAAAAAAAAAAAAGAAGGTGAATAGAGCGTAGCCGTGTGTGAATCTACACAAACCAGGAACACAATGCATCGCTGTGACAAGCCGAGTCAAACGGCACACAATGGTTTTTCATTTCTGAGATCAATGATGGGACAAAGGTCAACTTGTCACATCTGTGCCTATAAACCATGCCAATGCCAAGCAAACGTACCTCTGAAATAACGTCTGTGGATTCACACAACCACACACCAGTTTCAAATTCTTGGTAATTACCACGCAGTTAATGTAAACACACACTTCATGAGCAAAACAAGAACTACAGGGCACTTTCCACAAAAATCCCCTCGTGTACTCACACCACAGAAAGTGTGTATAGCGGTAAACCCATCTTGGTGGTTCATAGATATGGTTTTTAATTTATTTCTTTGAATTTATCCCCACTTTTGAGCTCCTGGCTGTAACGGCCAGCTGATCAGAGTGTTTGGGGGATAAAGAGCCTGGCCTTCCTCAGCCTCATGGCCCCACCCTCCAGCGCCAAAGCTGTAAAAACCAGGCTAAAGTTTGTACTTTCAGGTTACGGGGGAACTTAACCTGATTGAGTATAAGATCGAACGCCCATATCTTCGCGAACACCGATAGAAAACAAACCATTTACAAACGGGGACTCGCGTAAAAGAGATCCGAGCCTCGCTGGGGTCAGACACCAACACCGTACTTTATTCACTTACTGGACATCATTTGTGGAGATGACAACATGACCGATGCCAGTACTCAGTTTTAACGTTTGAAGCGCTTGTGCAGTTTGTTTGGCCTCTTTTAATTCAAGGTGTGGCCATTTAGCAGCTTTATGATAACGTGTATGATTGCCAACTGGCCATACTAGTAGATAACAACTAGCTCCGGGCCTGACACTAATGTCACCCTTATTAAGGTGGTTAAAACTCTCCAGCCATCATTGATTTCATCATAATATGTTTAAGAACTAATGTCGCCGACTGTCAAGTGAAAATAATCCCGTTCTCACCTATCAAATAAAGCCGGTCACCGCTGACAAGAGTTATAAATTTATTGCTAGTAGCCAAGCCAATTAGCTAACACCAGGTAACTTAACTAGCCAGTCACATAAACCTGTCGGCTTTAACTGCTACAGGACCGTATCTACCTACATCGTTAAGTTTGGGGTCGAAACTATAATGTGCCTGGGTTGGCAGGAAATTTTGTCACAGTTAACCTCGATTAGTCACCAATTGGTGGCACACAGTGCAGCTACGGTTAGCATGCTACTTAGCATCGTTAGAAAGCGCGAACCTGAGTGTGTAGCCTCCATCGCTATATTGGCTAGGATTAGCCGGCAGCTACACACAAGCACCCAAATAAAATGATAGACACCACACAAAACAAAGAATACGGACTTAATTCGCTCATTGCCAGTTTCGTTTTAACCAAAAAACACAATTTTCAGTTTAAACCTTGTGTCCGGTGAAAGGCTCGCATCCGCCGTGGGGTTATTAGTTGTTGTGGTGGCTAGCGTTAGCCGGCTAGCGGCGCTAAAGCTGGATGCTAGGCTAGCTAGGCTATCCGAGCGGAGGCCCGATCAAAGCATTTTGTAGTCAAACAGTCGCCGCAGCGCACAAATTCTGCCCCGGCATCGAACCGACAACCGCCGTGGAGCCGCGACACTCACCAGCTGACTGGTGGCTCTTGCCATGGGAGTTTTCCGCGAGTATTTATTTGGGATAAAATAATTAGAGAAGCTCCAGTAATGGCTGCCTCTGCGCCTTCATTTTCGAGCTGTGACGTCGTTCCACAACAATGTTACCGCAGGACGGCGAAGCGGAGCCCCGCTGTGTCCGCCCCCCGCGCCCCGCTCACGGCCACGCTCCGCACACACGCCGCCGCACGGACGCGCCTCTTCACACTCACGTTTGTCCTCCAACTTTTGCGGCGTGGATGTCCGAAAAACCTGCGAGGTTTGCGGCAAAGGTCAAAGCCTACATTTTGTTTCCAAATAATGGAGTGAAACTTATCGTAATGTTCAGGTATTTTACTGAAAAGTAGTGTTGCAGCTTGTAGTAGTAGTAATAATAATAATAATAATAATAATAATAATATCAATTGGTGCTATTATTGGTTTTACTATGATAAGTAACAGGTACTGAGGTATTGTGAACAAATACCATAACAGCACAACTAATACTGGTTACAATAATTATGTACAAGCTGCTCCTGTACATATCATAAACTTCATCAGCATGTCAAAATCGTCACACATTTATCTCAAGTACAACTTTATTTAGCCTGTTTGAAGAAATATCACAATAAATTCTATTTCTTTATACATATGTAATCTGATTGAAATCCAAAACAAAATTGGGCAGTCTAAAATAGCTGTTATAGTGTGTCATAAAAGTCCATGGATGTGAAAAATATTCCTATAATTACTGCGAGGAATTAGGGCTTTTCATTGTGATATCAAATATTTTCAGATTCCTCGTTCCCCTCTGTGTTTTCATCCTTTTCTGCCTCATCTTCATCATCATCTGAGTCACTGCTGTCTTCACTGGAACTATCCTCCTCTTTGGCGGCACTACATAAAAAAATCAGAAAGAAAATGACTATAACATGACTTCATACACACATTGTTGAAGAGATAAATGCACAACAATTTACATCATTTCCCTGGAGACACTGGCTGAGATATTCTGATTTCACTGACAGATAGCGTGACCTTTCTGCTTAATTAATGCAGATTAGATGAGCACGTATTTTTACATTGACAATGATAATAATTTCACAATAATTTCATGGTGGAAGAGCAACAGAAAACATCCGTACCAGTGACGTCTGTTGAGATTCATACACTCCACCCCTGAGGTCACATCGAAAGGATCTGTGAATGAGACAAGAAAACAGCCTCATCAATCAAATATGGGTGAGACATTCTAATGCTGCCATGAGGGAAAAAACATGTTTTTATTCCCTATTTTACCCAGTTCTTCCTCCTCTGGGCCACTAGTGAGGAAGTCCTTCTCTACAGCCAGCAGCTCCTCCTCTGACTGACAGGCACTATAGCGGTCCAACAGATCTTTATTCAGCTTCACAAACACCATTCCCCACTTGAATTTCTTCAGCAGGATCTCCGCCAGCTCTTTAAAACCTACCGAATCGGAAATTGTGGACTCAGTTTTCTGGACAACACAACACAATTTCAGCACTCTGAGACTTCTGGAGACCTGACCTACGATGCAGAAGGTAGCAGCAAAAGCCTCGACGCAGGAGAGCTTGCAGGGTTTGCCGTAGTTGACGGGGTTGGCAGCCACCAGGTAGGGCAGCAACCTCGGGTGAGAGCCGATCATTCGGTTGAAGGGCGTCTCGTCCAGCTTCGCCCAGGAGCAATCGATGACCGCCAACCCACTCTGTGCAACAATCTCTCTGAAAATCCAGAAACATGCCTTAAATATGCCTACAAAACTAGGAGGTGTCTGGGAAGAAGCGGATGACCTCACCTGTCTGCTGGGGTCACATACTTGGTGCCCATGGGACTCAGAATGAGGCCGTTAAACCTCTGGTTGAGACGCAGGTTGCGGACGAAGCCTTTCCGCACCAACTTTCTGCCGGTGCAGCGTTTGGGATCGCAGTGTCCCAACTCCCACATGGCCAATGGGCAGGGAAGCTTCACCTGAGTGGATTCGGCCCCCTCGTCTGTCTGCAGGCTTGCTGATGAACAGAATAGTGATGCTCATTTTCAGCAAGGGTCTATACCAAATTAAACTTTTGGCATACATACCAGTGGCAGGAAAAAGTGTGGTGTTAAAAAAAAAGATGGTGTTATAATTTGAGAATCAGTCAAGGACTTGAACTGAACAACTTTAACACAATGACAAAACTGAGCTATACCTATAACGCAAATATTAAAGGTAATAAATGCTGTTTACCTTCAAAAGCAGTGTGCATATCCTCCTCGAAAGCCTGTAACGACTTCCCCTTCATTTTGTGACGTTTATCCTTTCCTTTGTTGTCGGCACGGACAAATGCCCCTTGTTTTTTTCGCCCCATGATTTTTGGCTCTGTACACCTGAAGTTGATACTCCTGCTATCCGCTGTTTACATGCTACTTTAGCTAGCTACACCAAAACGGTCGCGCCCAAGATAGAGCCGCGTTTCCTTGATAAATAACACGCCCCTGAGGAGTGCAAAATCTATGAGTACAAACGCATAACTACCCTAAGACTGGAATCAATCGGTGCAATCGGCTCCTGCACCGATTAATAAGTTGACATTAGCCATGTGTGGTACAGTTCACGGCAAGCGTGTGGCTTGAGAGCGCATGCTCGGAGTTTGTTTTGTCACATGACATGTCACCTGACGAATCAGCGACAAAGAAGGAAGTACATGTGAGCAGTCTGGCTGTGTTGGCACAGGAATGTTGGCAAAAAGGGGATTTAAGAATTATTAAACGTTCTGTGTCGTGGCTAATATCGACAATTCAGCCATGCTTAGAAGGGTTCATCATTTCATAAAGGTTTGGGCGGTCTGCTTGCCTCTTCTCGGTAAGTTGAAGCAGAGTCGTGTGTGGGTGAGGTAGTGGATGCATGCTTATCACTTAATACTACAAAATGTTACTTTCATTCAGGAATGCGTGGGTTGGCAGGGAAAATGAAAATCGTAGAGGAGCCAAACACATATGGGTAACCCGAACACACTGTTGCACTCTTTGAGATAGTTCTACTAATACTTAATATTCCATCGTGTGTTTCACACATCCACTAATTCCTCCCGTTCCTCTGCAGACTGAACAACCCGTTCCAGGCTCACGGCAGCCGGTTGCAGCCCAGAGTGCCGCCGGCCCCCGTGTCCGGTTAGTTGTTTTGACGTCATCAGATGACGTAAATACCACCTGGGTGCAGGTGTAGCTATGCGCTTGTAGTGTGGACAGTGTAAACACACGTTCAAATGGGCCACCGATGCGGTTAAAGTGTCAATGTCCTTAATGAACTGGTGAAATATTTGCAAATTGAGGTCAAGCTTGTTAGTCATATAGGATCTGTGCAGAAATCCCGTAATTACTTATTGATGTCAGATAATACACAGAGAATGTGTGTGAAGAAAGTGTTTGTATCCTTTACAAATATAATTACCGGTACTACATAAGGAGGTATTTGTTGTGGAAGTCAGTTGTGAAGCTAGCAGTAATCAACAGATGCTATACTAATAATTGAAGCAGATTTAACAAATAGATAATAGATACTGTGTAAATTATGGTCATATTGTAATAATAGTTAACTGATAAATCACTTTGGCAGCTTTTCATCGTGTGTGTGTGTGTGTTTGTTCGTTCATTCACCCCAGGCCCTGCACACCTTCACCGGCTGGATGGAAAGTGCTTCAGCTTCACAGAGGCAACGTAGGACACACATTTCACTAATTGTATTCACACCTGTTAGGGCGTTGGTTGCTAATTTCATCTCGCATTTACTCCCTTCAGGTACAAATACGAGTTCTGTCCATTTCACAACGTGACGCAGCACGAGCAGACGTTCCGCTGGAATGCCTACAGCGGGATTCTGGGGTGAGAGGCTCTTCCTGGGAGCTTTAGACTGGAGGAAACGCAAGTTTGTTAGCCTGTTTTGTTGGTGCTCCCTGTTAGCATCTGGCAGGAGTGGGAGATCTCCAACAACACCTTCAGCGGGATGTGGATGAGGGATGGCGACGCCTGCGGGAGCAGGAACAGAGAGACGAAGGTCAGAGGCTCACACACGCTCCATGATGATGAATGCAGATGCCATTCTGATGTGACCCTCAGTGAACATATCTTGAGCACCCCAGGAGTGAAGTGTACCCATTGTGGTTGTTTGTGGCCTGTAGGTGTCGCTGGTGTGCAGCAGCAGCAGCAGACTGGCTCAAGTGTCAGAGCCCAGCACGTGTGTGTACTCCCTCACCTTCGAGACCCCACTGGTGTGCCACCCACACTCTCTTTTAGGTGAGGCGGAGCGGCGCGTCATCACACTCAAACTCTCTCTCTCTCTCTTTCACACACACACACCTGTGAGTGTGCTAATGTGTGTGTTTCGTCGCCCAGTGTATCCCACCCTGAAGGAGGAGCTGCAGCAGGAGTGGGATGAAGCGGAGCAGGCTCGATACGAAGGCCTCATCACAGAGCAGGCAAGAGAGAGAGCAAATCATTGAGATTTATTCAGTATTTGTTAGTTGTACTCAGTACAGTATTGAACTTCTTTATCTGCTTGGAAAGAAGGCAGTTAATTGATACATTTGTCCAGGAAAAGATTTATGTGTTTATAGATTTAACACAATCTATCTACTATATAATACTTTCTAAAAATTTGAAATGAAACAGTTTTAATCAAGTTGTCTGCACACCACCATAAAATAATATTCAAAATTATTTGGATTGCAATTTTTCTAAAATATCTTACTGTATTATTACGTTCGCTATTAGCATTTATTTACTTTCCTTCTTACCCTCTATTCTTGACTGGAGGGGACAAATTATGACTGCTTCTTTAGTATCCTAAGTTTTGCATGTTGTGTTGTTTGGCTTTAGGGGTACAACAACCACCTGCGGGACATTTTTGAAGACGCCGGCTTCCTGAAGAGCCACAAAGTGAAGACGAAGGCTGCGGAAGCGACTGCGGCCTCCAACTCCCAGGATTCTCTGCAGAGATGCACTGAGGTTAGTAAAATAGTTAGTTGGTTTATTTGCCTCTTGGTTGTCGGAGCCAATTCCTCACCATCCATGTCTGGACACAGGATCTCCGGGAGGCCCGAGAGGAGATCGAGCGTCTCCGTGCTCAGCTGGCCCGACCCGAGTCCCCCTTCGAGGAGCGGCCCAGTAAGTGGAGTGAGTTGCTGAGGCCGCACGCCGCGGCGCAAAGTCGTAACGAGCTGTGTGTGTCGCTGTGATGTCACAGGCCAGGCCAGAGCGCCCGAGACCACCACGGCGGCGAAGGATCGGCACCTGAGGGGCGACGACGGCCTCGCCGACTGGCAGTGAGCACAGACACGGACTCTCAACGGACGCTGGCGTTTCGATTTGGAGGCACAACCAAGACAAATATGTTGTAAATAAAGATTTTTAGTTGTGAGCTGCTGCATTGTCGATCTGCCTTGTTGACCTTTGACCCTCAGACACAATCAATGGCACAGTAACATCTTAATCACACCCCCATCACTCTCTCTCACTCTCACACACACAGAAAGCTCCTGCTCACTCTTCACAGTTCCTCAAATCGGAATGCTGGCGACACCACAGGGGCTGGATTTGATTTTTGTTGTGGTTTGGACCGTCCAATCAGAACCATCGATGCTCAGAAGCCAGCTGCTCCATCACAATATGTAAAAAGGAGCGAGGCCGTGTCCCGTCACTTCTTTGCCTTGCTAACCACAGTAAAAACAGAAACCATGAAACCAAAGTACACCTGTGATTGTGTTCGTCAGGCAAAAGTCATCAGAACGGCGAAGGCGTCTGGAGAGGAACGTCCAGAGTGAACCAGGTCCTCACTCACACCTCACGCAGGCCAGTCTGTGTTTGTGTGTTTCATCCTCTCCCGCCCTCACGACAGCAGCTGGATGACTTCCTTGGCTCGGTGCGCCCTCTGCTGGACGCCCTCGTCCTCCGGCGCCTGGCCGGACTCCTCCACCAGGACCAGCGCCTTCCGCACGGTGGTGTCCCGCGCCCCCCCGCGGAGACCCTCCAGGTACCGCAGCAGCAGGGGGAACTTCTCGTCGGGAATCTACAAAAAATGATTACTAGATGATTGGAATGTCATGAAAACAAAAAATATTTCGAGACATTCTGCATCTCCACATGTTCGTGTTCCACATTTGACATTGAAGCAGCTGCACGCAACACACACACACGCAAATGTGTGTTTACAACGAAAACGTAATAAACGCGACATGCTCCCATAAACTTTGCTAAATAGTTTTTTTGTTTTTGAGTTAAATATCACAAAACCTAAGGCATGTTTACGACAAACACCAACAGGCAGTGGAGACACTGGCACTGCCGACTCAGCGGCGCCACCTTCCTTCATCTCACCCTCTCACAGTCGAACATGTGCTGCAGGAGCCACGTCTGCCTCGTCTTCTGGAACTTCCACTCATCGTGGTTTTCAGCCCAGCTGGGAATGGAAAGACAGGGAGAGAGGGAGAGACAGATAGAGGAGGGAGAGGATAAGAGGAGGACGATGGAGGTCCGATTTGGGAAAAATTGGTGTGGGTAGAAGCCGAGATGGACTTCTGTGTGTGTGTGTGACCCAAATTCTAACCCATCCTACCAGGTGAGATATTCCAGGGCTTGCCGAGGCGCGATGGCCTCCGACTTGGTCTCGCCCTGAGCCGCCGTCCTGCCCTCTTCCGTCAGCCTCTTCTTCTCCTCCTTCTTCAGGATCTTCTTCATCTTCCTCTCCAGGACACGTTGCTCCTCCGGGCTCAGCTCCTCCTCTTCCTCCGTCGCCCCGGCAACCTGCCCAACAAGAGAGAAACCCACAGTCAGAGCTTCATCCTCCTCCTCATCACACACACAAACACACCAGTGGAACCACAAAACAAAAACACACCAGTAAATCACTTCCTGTTGCTCATCGGTGGAGCTGTGGGTGGGTGCGTGTGTGTGTTTCCTGTTTCACACTGACATAGATCTCGCTCTCACAAACACACACACTCTGATGCCCGACAGCTGCCGACTGGCCCCTGACCCCTGCAGTACGCTGGCCAGCCGCCTCTCCTCCTTTGTGACCTTTGACCTCCGCAGGAGTGACGGCGACTCCCGGCCACTTTGGGCGAACACGTTGTGCGGAAACGCCCGGAAAAGTCGAGCGACAGCAGCTGCTGCCGACCGCAGAGGGTCAAAGGCGCCATTCAGAGCGGGCAGGCGGAGACAAGGAGGGGAGTGTGAGAGAGTGAGAGAGTGAGAGAGAGGTGGGTGGGGGTGGTGGGGCAGGAAAAGGTGCTGGTCACATGGCCACGATGTCATTTTGAAAGTATGCTGAGGAGGCAGAACCCAGGAAAAGAAGAAGAAGAAGAAGAAGGCTGCTCGCGGCGAGTGAGACGCTAGGCGACGTCAGCAGCTGGAGACGAAGCCCGTGTGTGTGTGTGTACACGTGTGGGAGTGGGGGGGCAAGTGAAGGAAGCAGGCATGGTAAGTGGAAACATGTGTGTGTGCGTGTGAGAGAGAGAGAGAGAGAGGTAGTAGACAAAGAGCAACACCAACAGTGTGTGAGACGGGTGGTGGTGAGGCAGATGGGGGGGGGGGGGGGGGAAGGGGGGGGGGGGGGGGGGAGGGGGGGGGGGGGGGGGGGAGAGAGAGAGTGGGGGAGGAGAGACAGAGACGGAGAGACAGAGGTGGAGAGAGGGAGGGAGACAGAGAGGGAGAGACAGAGAGAGGAGGGACAGAGAGGAAGAAAGAGAGAGAGGAGGAGGGGAGAGAGAAGGAGGGAGAGACAGAGGTAGAGAGAGAGAGGGAGAAAGAGAGGAGGAGAAAGGGAAAGAAGGAAGGGGAGATGGAGAGAGAGAGAGGGAGAGAGAGAGAGATGGGGAGAGAGATGGAGAGAGGAGAGAGAAAGAGAGAGGAAGAGGGGAGGAAGAGAGGAGAGACAGAGGTGGAGAGAGAGAGGGAGTGAGAGATGGAGAGAGAGGGAGGGAGAAATAGAGAGGGAGAGAAGGAGGAAGGGAGAGAGAGGGATGGGGAAAGAGGTATGGTAGGGAGGCGGGGAGAGAGAGGGAGAGAGAGGGGGAGAGAGAGAGAGAGAGAGAGAGAGAGATCTCCTCCCG
>OMPJ01010823.1:11119-26743 GCA_900312935.1 Carapus acus
AAAGTGTGTCTGCTGAAAACATTATTTAATACCCTCTCCTTAAATCAGGCACAGTCATCTGGGTCTTGTGCAATTACCTCAGTTCCGTGTGATTAGCTGAGACAGCTCGGTGACCCTTGTTACTCTTTTCCCAGCCGCCACCACCGCGCTGTCCTCTCTGCGCTTATCATTTTTCAGCGTTTAAGAATTACTGGCGCTGACATTCCCTCCTGAGCCTCTAGCTTTGCTCTAAAGCTGCGAAGGGTGGGGCGCTTCCTGTCCTGTCCTGTCCTGTCGAATACTTCTGCAGCTTCTGCCGTTTCGGCTCTCTTGTTTTTCGGATTCCACCGTCTGTGTACGGGGAGCGCCGAGGGGGGTCGTGTAAGCATAAAGTAACTGAGAGGGGAGACTCAGAAATAAAGGCAAAAACACAAACTCACTGACGGGTCGAGTTCAGCGAGTTCATTATCTGTCTGAGCCACAGGTTTACTAAACAGCGGCCAGAATGGATCCGTCACGGCGAGTAAGCAGTCCAGGTTGGCCGGGATTTCTCACTTTCAGTCACCCTGTCCATCACCGGGCTGACACGCCGTTTGTTTGTGTTTGCTGGCTGCGGGGACAAGTATTCACAGATCACAATGTTGCCGCTGCGACGAAAGCCCACGGCCAGAGACGTGGTCAGGCTCCTCGCAGCACACATCAGGTGATGAAGTAACCCATCACATGAGACCCAAGGCGGCACAGTTTGTGTACTGGTTCCCCCAGAAGGAGCCCTCACCCTCCTCCTGTGTGTTTGAAATACAAACACGATGCGTGTGTGAATGTAAGATTAAGGAATGTGGCTGCAAAAGTAATGAAGAGACAAGTGAGAAGAATCTGTTTTCCGTTCTTTGGAAGCTGTGGCGGACCATATTTTGAATTTCCCCAGAAATTCTGTCATCTAGCGCTGTTCCCTACACACGAGGTGATTCGTTTCCTTATCTCCCCTATCTCGATTTGTCTATCCTTGGGGGAGTGCTATAAAAGAACCGCCCAAGTCGACCTTTGCACCTTTTTAGTGGCAGCCCTTTAGTGTGTGAGGAGGAGATAATCTCACAAACATCCCTTCTATCCTGATGCAATCCTATTATACAGCCTATTGTCATCTTTGACCCCCCACGCTCAGCAGGCTGCATTCAGGCCCGGCAACATTGGAACAGTTTTTCCAGTTTATTAAGCAACAGCGGTTGCCTCATTTCGACAAAAATGTCGCCCGTTTGGCAAGCCATATTCTTATAGGGCATTTTAATATTTATGGTAAAATAATGCTGCATCTCTCTGCCCATTTCACTCAATCTGCTGTGTCATTCCGCCCTGTCATTCAAGCTCTCATAGGGACACAGATACACGGTAATCTAAGGTGTTTGGGTCAGCTTTCAGGATGCATTTTTAGGGTGTTTGTTCTGTCTCTCACTTTTTTCCGCCTTCCTCCTGCTGCCCTCTCTCCCCTCAGCGCATCATGTCAGACAACCAATCAGCAATCTCTACATTGAGGATTAAAATGTACTGTGACAGGGGGAAATGATTTTATGTGTGACAATCTGTACATCTGTGTGTGTGTGCGTAGGGGTTACCAGCGGAATCCTTGCAGAATTACATCTTCCTCGTGTCCATAACCTCCCCCTGTACGCACATTAATAGCCTCCTCAGCGAGCCAGCGAGGGCAGCGCAGGCCTCTCGCACAATCGCCCTTTTGTCTGTGACGGCTCCCTTTTCAACCTGAGACAAATCTCATTTCAGAGCGCTGCCCGCGCTCTCGCCCGTCGCCGTGCGCCGGCGATCTGGCTGACCTCCTTAAAGCTTGTCAGTCCGCGGCACCTCGGGATCTTTTAGCTTTAATCGCTTCCCTCCGCTGTCAGCGAGGTGGTGCGCGTTCGTGTGTCTGCGCCAGTTCCACATGAGTGGGTGAATGATTGATGGACGTGGCGCAGAACAATGATGTCCCTTACATCGCTGACCTTACGTAACAGAGGCCCACAGAGCATACGGGCATGAATGTGACTGGGGCTGGCGTGCCTTCATGTAAGAGCTCTACGAGTATGCGTACATTACTCATTATCTGCGTGCGGGGGCTTGACAAGATAATGTTGTGTATTTTTTGATTTCATTGAGTGAATCAAGATCCATGATACAGTCAGGGCCATGAAGATGTGGCATGGTCACCTCAGAGGGCCATCAGATGACAAAAATACTCTCTTGTATTTGGTCTGAATGGAATAAAGGTAAACGATGTGAAGTTTCCCACTCAAATATCTATGGGTGTGTATTGGCAAGAATCTGGCGATTCGATAGTATCACGATACAGGGGCAATGATACGATATATCACAATATATTGCGATACTGTAGGAACAGCGATATAATGAGTTTCTTTAGAAAGAATTTAATTGTAAGAACTGTAGCACATAGCACACACAATGCTGTTACATGCTTAACATTAGCTTGCTGAAGAAATACAAGCATTTGCAGGATTGAAGAAAAAAATTTCAAACAATTTTACATTAAAGCTGTAGATATTTTAAGAAAATATTTGTTGAAATATTATCAAAAAATGTAGACTATTATTGACAATAATAAAGTACCAAGCTCTGCAACATCACTTTTTCAGTGTAATCTCAATAAAGGAATTTACCCATCTGCCCAAATAAATAAAAGCTCTCGTCCTCAGCCATCGCCGGTGAACTGTTATATATTTTTATGTGAGCTGATCTCGCGGCATTTCACCGTTCCTTTGGCGCGGAGGGCATAACGACTACTGCCTTTTAGCAGCCGGAGGTTTCATTGCAACACAAAAATTAACAAACGCCCAGAGTATTTGCATGTTAATTGTTAATTTTAAAAAATCAATACAGTGCCGTTGAATATTGATACGATCAAATAAAATATCGCAATATTCAAGTGTATCAACTTTTTCTTACACCCCTACAAATATCTGAATAGATTCAGGATGAGATTAAATATTCAGAAACTCATGCAGTTTGGGGGAGTTTTGTTGTGACAGGTGCCTTGTCGTCGAATCGCAGGGTTACCTTCCAAAAAAAGAACTCTAAATTAGAATAAAACGCAACACTCGCCCTGTGAATGAATGAAAACTTGTTCACCTTGTTGCTGCTGCCGCTGCGTTTTTAAGCGGCGATGCCAGCGTGCCATAGTGACATCGCTCCGGGCGCAGCCAGTATACGGGCTGGCACACGTGTGGACCGGCCACGGCAGAGGTGCCGGTGCCAACTCTCGCTCACACACAGATTCACAGCCTGAGACTTCCTGTAGTTGGATCTGGATCACAGCTTGTGGTGGCCCTTTTGTGCTCCGCTGCTCACACTTCAACTAATTCTGCCCCTCTCACAAAAGACTACCCTCGCCTCCCCCTTATGTTAACCTGCCGCCTGAGCAAATAAGAGCCTGCAGATCCACACACATGTGTGCGCGCGTGCGCACACACACACATACACACACGGACAGTCAGATTCATCTCCTAACCAACCCTGGTCTTTCCTGTTTTGCAGCTAGCCTCCATGCCTGTCAGTCCCTCCCTTTTTTAAACATGAATGTGTCAAGATACTGAGCGTGAATGGTCTTCCGAGCAAAAGGCTAGTGGAGTAAGTAATGGCTTGGTCGTCCCCGTATCCCGTCAAGAGGGATGCACTCAGCTTTGGCAGCAGAGAATGTATTAAAGAAGTACTCGATACTAGAATGGGATTCTCTAGACCACAGGTGTCAAACTCAAGGCCCGGGGGCCAGATGCGGCCCTCTGCCTTATTAAAAGTGGCCCTCGAGCGCTCAAATGACTTCTCAATGTACTGCATGTGTCTAATTCAAGGCCCAGGGGCCAAATGTGGCCCACTGTATCATTATATGTGGCCCACAAGAGCTCAAATGACTGTCTATGTAAGTCTCCTTCATTTAAATGTACATTGACCCACAAACTACTATGCAAATATAATATTTATATGCTGAAAATGTAAAAATTGCTAAATTAGAAATATTTCTAGTATTTAGCGGTTTCTTAATGAATACTTTCATTTTACATTACATGACATGTATACCTTTTTAATATTTGCCGTTGTCACCAATATGCTAATGTGGCCCCTCGGTGAACAAGAGTTTGACACCCCTGCTCTAGACCATAGTTACTCCCTGTGAAGACAACGATTCAGCTTTTTGCCACGAAAATGAAATGCTTCCAACTTTGCGCAGGAAACACAACATGTTGAAGTATTGCTTGTCTCAACAGGGGACAACCACATCAGCTCCAGAGCCACTCCACAAAACTGACACATGCACACATACTCTTGAAAACATTCATGCTGTCTCTGTATGATGGCAAGAGGCTGTCTTCAAATTTCATTCAGCACCAGACCAGCTCTGCTGTGTATCAGAATCTAATGAACTCATAAACATGTGGTACATAACAATTAGCCAGTCAGCGCCCTTGACCACCAAACACGCCGCACATTGATGTTGTGCTGAATTATTTTTTAAAAGCGTGTCTTATCAAATGTGTGTTTCTGACAGTGACCTCCAGTGGCGCCCGCGAACAGCCGTGTCGCAGCGTGTTGATATGCTTTCGCATCAAAACAGGCGGCCGGGTGTAACTCGAACGTCCTCTCTTGACTTAGATCCTCATGTGCACTTTGGTTCCGAAATATTAGATCCTGCTGGCCGCGCAGACGCCCACTCAGGCAGTGTTACAGAGCGTGATGTGGCCGCACGCCTGCGGCGGCGGCGGCGGCGCTGTTATTTCTGCCGACATCATCACCTGTCATGGCCTCCTCCTGCCTGACTGGCACCCAAAGTGGGCCGTCACGTGACCGGTGCAGATGTGCCAGGCTGTGAGATCTATGTCAGCCTGCATCAAGCTAGCGGATGTTGAGTCAGCTGACCCAGTTGGGAGCGTGGCGTGTCTGCAGCAGCATCAGCCCCAAACTGTTCCCAGCAACCAACTGATGCAGCACGCGCTCAGGGGTCACTAAACTGAAGGAGCAAGAAGAATTGTTGATACGTGAAGTAACTAGGCTGAGCCATTGCATGTTTGTTTTACTGTTTGATACCGAGACACTGCATCCCCTAAAGCTACTTAACACTGAATCTACAGTATGTGTATAAGAAATACAGGTAAAATATTGTTTGCCGTTCAAAATGTTCAAGAGACCAAAGGCGGCTATTCCATGTGACAAACTCGCCTGTCCTGGTCTGTCTTTGCTCCTTTTCTGACCGATTCTGTGCCAGTATTTTCCTGCTGATTTATAATGGGTCAGCTTTACGTTTGCTTAGTGTCAGACTACAGCAGGGGTGGGCAATTAATTTCAACCACGAGAAACCTGAATTGTGTCAGAGGGCCACCAACTTTTATCCACTGTAAAATGTTCTAAATTACATATTTTGAATAGCTGTTACTTATAATCAAAATGTTTAATTTATGTTGTTTATGATTGGCCTCACGCGGGCCGGACATGGACGTACAAAGGCCCGGAAATGGCCCGCGGGCCGTAGTTTGCCCAGGTTTGGACCAGAGGGATTTTCCTGGGCCTAATTTTCCCACTTTGCCCGTCAGAGGCATTGTTTATGTTATGCGAAAATGGTTACAACCATAGATTTAGCCTTTCCTCGTCCTGAGACTAGTGTTTGTTTTTAACTTGTGTCCATGTACCTCATTTAAATGCGAATCTGGTCAGGCTCTCTGCGAGGCATTATGCTGTAATACAATCTGCGTCGGTGTGTTTTGTGTTTTCAGAAGCTGGCGGCAGAGTGCCAGAGTGCGGGCTACAGCGGCACTCTGATCCCATACAAGTGCGACCTGTCCAACGAGGAGGAAATCTTGTCCATGTTCTCGGCAATCAAGACGCTGCACAAGGGAGTGGACGTCTGTATCAACAATGCCGGACTGGCCCACAATGAGCCCCTGCTCAGCGGCAAGACCGAGGGCTGGAGGAACATGGTCGATGTGGGTGGCTCACACTCGCTTGCAACACCTGAGCATTGGGACAAATTGTGTATCTGAGAAAATCAGATTATTACCAGAAGTTGGTAGTTGAGCCTCTCTGAGAATCCTTTAATGTAGTAATTTGCACTGTTAGCTATGGTTATGATATTATTATTGACTTCAGTCAACAACACTCCCACTCTGGATTCGTGAGCAGTGG
This sequence comes from Carapus acus, assembly GCA_900312935.1. NCBI lineage: Eukaryota > Metazoa > Chordata > Actinopteri > Ophidiiformes > Carapidae > Carapus > Carapus acus. The sequence goes on from OMPJ01010823.1 coordinate 17,279, forward strand.
GAGGAGGCAGGGAGGTTGCATAGTGCGAGTGGAAGTCTTGTGTTTGTACAGCACATATTGTTGAAACACTGAGTGTTAAGGCAGCTTACACACACATGTGGGTTTGCACGGTTACACGCGCGCACGCGCACACACACAGGTGCCCTCCCCTCACAGAAACGCTTCCATTGGCTCTTAGGAGGGGCCAGGGCCTTCGTCTGAAAGCCAGCGCCATTTCTCATGCGGGGACTTCTCTTTATGCCGTGATTCATTGAGCTCTTGACCGTAGAGGGCCCCCCCTTCCCACCCCCACTAACGCTGCGGCCTCTGCCTCCAGAGTTGGGCATTTGTAACGCTTGTCCATCTGTTGTCATGGCAGTACGCATGCATGTGTGCGCCTGTGTATTTTTAGCCGGTATAATCTCCCACGCTGACCTTGTTTGGTGACCTCCCCCATCTTTCCACTACTTTGGCTTTAACGTGGCGTCTTTCAATGTCACTGTGGCAGCAGCTCACGGGCCATAACCTGGATAGGCTCAGAGGGGCAGATGCTCACATGCTGAGGTCTTCTCTGTCATTAAATCATCCTCTAACGCCGCAGCACAAACAGTAAACGAATGTCAAATATTTAACCAACTCCTAATTTCTTTGATGATTGATAAGCCTGCTCCAGTGCACACATACAAATATTACATATACAGACAGATGATGTATTTTTCATAAATTAATAATGTATACACAACATACTGTATGTCACATTAAATGAACACTTTGAGTGAGTCAGCAAATAGATAATATACTGTTGTTTTCCCCGCAGGTGAATGTCTTAGCCTTGTGCATTTGCACCAGGGAGGCATATAAATCCATGAAGGAGAGGAACGTGGACGATGGCCACATCATTAATATTAACAGGTAGATTATGTGAATTGATCGCGAACGCAAGAGCAAACACAGCTAAATCTGCTGATAACTGAATCGATTTGTGCAAGGGCAGAAGACTTAGGCAGCATTTTTGTTTTCCAGGAAGTAAATAATGTCAGTTGTGAGAAACGAGCAAGCAAGAATCTCGAAAATGTGAGGAGCAAATTCAAGCCCAGTGCACCTCAAGTGACAAGTTAATCGTTGAGCGCTATTTTTATCCGAGCCAGGGAAAAAATATGTCGTTTCAGTCAATTTCCAGAGATAAGGCAGAGGTACAAAATGTGCTTGGGAGCTTGCACTGTTTTTACTATCCTTCTTTCCTCATCCTCACACACACTATTTCTCCCTCTACCTGTTGTAGTATGGGCGGGCACCGGGTCGTGCCGAGTGCTGATGAGCACTTCTACTGTGCCACTAAATACGCTGTGACTGCGCTGACCGAGGGTTTACGACAAGAGTTGCGGGAAGCAAACACTCACATTAGAGCCACGGTGAGCCGGTTAACACCCCTGCAGCATGTCAATGACCACAACGGGCCCGGGAGGGGGCTGGATACAGATGACTGAATCAAGCGTATACATGCACGGTGCATGCTACATGTTTTTGTTTAGTTTTTTTAGAGATGTCCGATAATGTTGGCCCACCGATATTATCGGCCCGATATAAGCATAAAAATGTAATATCGGTATCGGCCTTTTTTTTTTTTTTTTTTTTGCTTTAAAACCGTTAAAATAATGCTTGCGTTACACCGAAATAGTGCCTATGCGCTACTGTAGCGTTTACCGGCGCACAGATGATGACCTCATCAAGCTGCGTTCTGAAGCGCATAAACAAGCGTGGATGGCTTGATGATATCGGTATCGGAAATTGAGAGTTGGACAATATCGGCATATCGGATATCGGCAAAAAAGCCAATATCGGACATCCCTAGTTTTTTTGTTTTCTCACTCAAGTCAAGTCAGGTCGAGTTGGAAAGAACTTTCTGCATAGCCCAGCCCACACAGACGCCTCATATTTAACAGAGAGAGAACCTGAGAAAGTGTGTGGCCATCCATGTGCTCATCCGATTCTCACAATATTTTTATCCTATATGTTTATCTTGTGGCTTCCCTCCCTTGTTGCAGTGTATATCTCCCGGAATAGTAGAGACCGAGTTCGCATTCCGGCACCACAATAACGATGCAGAGAAAGCAGCCGCAGTGTACGAGAGTATGAAGGTAAGATCCTCTCGGTGACCCACATGCACCTGAATGCATCACGACTCTAATGGCCTCTCACCCTCTTGTCATTTCCAGTGTTTGAAAGCAGAAGACATCGCCAGCGCAGTCACATTCGTCCTCGGTGCCCCACCTCATGTCCAGGTGCACATTTCGCTCTCTTTTCACTCTCCCTCACTTTCTTAGAAACTGTCACGCACTTACACACCGCACGCTCTCCTTTGCCTTGCACTGATTTTATTTGCATGAATTGCCAGATCGGGGATATGCAGATGAGGCCAGTGGAGCAGGTGTCATAGCAGTAAGACTACAACGCTGCAAGGAGGGGAACAAACAAGACAGCAGCCACGGCGACTCCTTAGCGACCTCTGCTGGGTGAAAGGGGGATAGGGGGAAACAAATCATCAACAGTACAGGTGGGGGGCGCGGTCGAGAGAGAGGTTGGAGCCTATGAGGAGGCTGCGGTCGCACGGGCCGTGGACATTGTCAACCACTATGAGGAAGAAAAAAACAACAACACACAACGCACCACTGAATGCAGCTGCTCGATCTGTGTGTGTTGTTCAGCCTGGCCCTGAACTGCGCTCTGGAATCTACAGCGGCTCAGCTGTGTTGTGTGGTCATCTACACGACTGTCACTCAAGAGGGATAAGTACGCCATTGATTGCACAAGATGGTCCTTATTTTGTTTTGTTTTACTTTTCTTATTTTCTCATTTTGTTTTTTTTTGCGTTGTTATTTTTGTAGGTCATATTACATATCTTTTTTTTGGAAATTAATAAGCGAACGTAACCACGTTTATAAGAATGAGGAAAGGTTTTGATTATAAACAAAGCGATACGTTAATGTTTGATCATAGATAGATGTGGTCTCATACGCACAGCATTAACCATAGATGATGATGTGTGTCGCACTACTCGCCCGCTCATCGACACACTTCCCTGTCTGCGCGCACATTATGAAAGACGGAGTCCATCACCGCGTTTTCAACAATCCGCAAAACCAGCAGACTAATGCCTCAGTCTCCTTAGCACATTGGTTTTTCCAGTTTTTTTTTCAGTCCCTGTGCAATTTCATTTCTTCTGCACTTTGGATTCATTTATGGTGCCGTCAGAAAGAAACTGGAAATTTAACAATACGTAGGGGAATAAACTAACTCAGTGCACTCATATTCCCTAGAGCTGTACATTTTAGTAGAATCTTCTCATTACACCAATAAATAAAAATGATTGCCTGTGTGTGGGAGCGTGCAAGTGTCAGTGTGTGTGTGGCATGGCAGAAGATGTTTACTCCTTTCAGGGAATGTCATTATTGTCAGATAATATTTGCTTTGCCTACAGCATACAAAGTGATAAATTTTTTATCAGCCTTCAATTTTTTATCAATGTGAAGTCAGATGAAGTCATATTCTCATCAAAACACAAAAATGTCTTTACAAACATGGCCAAAGGGGGGCACCACAATCACGGCAATGAGGGAGAACATCGGCAGGGACTGGAGGACTAAAGCATAGCAACTTTTGATAAGGAAAACACAAATTCCTGATTTTCACAGTAACCAGTCTAGGGTCAGTTATTTGCACTTACTCTGGAGCATGTATATACTCATATTCTGACCGTTTCTTGTATGTTGTATTTAGATTCCCACATTCACAGAAACACTGGGAGTTAATCCCCCAATCAGCCTTTACAAAAAAATGGAAAAAACTCAAATGAAATTTGCAAATCAGGCCTATCAGGCAGCGGGAGGGATTATAATAACTTAAGAAACTAGACCATGTATGTAGGAGCTGTCATTACAGAGGCACACATTTGTATTTGGGAGTTTAACAGATGTAAGTTTGATGGGTTTTATTTGTTATGCATGCCACCATTGCCAAAAGCGCCTAGGTCTGTATGCTTCACCCTCGCTGCATCTGGCAAACAAGGCCTTGTCAGCAAACGACCTGTTGATCGTCATATACCTGTATTGATCTGCTCCATGGTCTGAAGTGTGTGGGAACGTCTGAGCCACACTTATCTCACAGAGAAAATCTATTAACCTGCAAGACACAGAGAAGACACAGAATAAACAACTCCTTCCCTCTCGAAATAGTCCATCAGGTGTTGATGGAGTCCAGCCATGACGCTGGTCACTGTCCTCTCAACCATCTCAGACTGCAAATTAGTCATCCATTGCTAACATAAAATGCAGAGAAAGTAGTCCAGTTAACTAGTACCCCTTTCACATGGTATGTTGTTCCACCATTTGTTTGGATTGTTACCACCATGTTGCCCCTTCATCATTACACTGTAAAGATACTCATTATACTGCTTAACATTCACCTGCTTACTGTTTCACCTCCTCAGTTCTGCTTGAGTTAGTGGTTTACGTGTGTCACTAACCTAATTTTCATGACAAAGTTGAAGGTGTTCTGACGTGTGTGTAGATCACTGTCACGTCCACAACAGAACAACACAAGGACAAAAAGCAAAGATGCCCAAAATTGAAAGTCCGCCATGGTAGCAAAGGATTGTGGGTGGTCAAGGTAACGTAAAACATAACTATAGAAACCAGTGGTCGACCTGTGCACACAATGAGTAATCTTACAATAACATACAGGGGCAGTACCCCTGGAATAGAGCCAAATGAAAGCTTGCATTTACTGTAAATCCGCTAACATCTCATTTAACATTTAGTATTCGGTCCCATACTGTGTGTTCCTCCTTCTTTGACATTTTGTGTAGATAGTGAATTAATACCACAGGGATCTAAAGGCTCCTTATGTTCTCGCAAAGGTCTGACGCTCTCATACGGATGAAAGGTCAGAATCATTTCCATGAAGCCTTCCATAAACCATTGACAAATTGAGAGGAAGAATGTTGCAATCGTGCTGGCGAGCCCTGAGCGCAAACTGATAAAGTGGGATAAAAACAAGGAAGAGTTCTACCACCAGATCACCAGTGAGTGAGTCGTTGATGGCAATCTACGAGCAAAGAAAAATAAAAGTTCTCTAGATTGTTAATGACATCTATGCTGTGTTAGCAGATTTAGTTTTATATTTAGATTTAGTAGTTATCAGATTTATAAACATACTGTATGAACCCTACAGAGAAGCTTATTCGCCATTATTCGCACACCACCTACACACTCAAACGCACTCACAGATATAAGTATGGGGTAAGTTGCTGCACAAACCACTCTGACTGCATCACCTCGCTTGTTGATTTCACTCGCCTCGAAGATGCAAAAGCAACAGAGGAGCCAAGCCAGCAGGAGGGGACTGAAAAGCTCTCGTCTCATCTCTCCCGCCACCTCCTCTCCATCTGTCTGCTCCAGCATCTGAATGCAAAGTGCATGTGTTCCACCTCAGTTCCAAGCGGTGTATAAAAGGGAGGTTTACAAGACTGATCCCGCCATAACTTCATGGAAATGTTATTGACGTGTTTATGCACAGCTTCCTAGTCTCTGCAATGTTTACAGAGGTTGTCAGACAATTCAAACCAACAGATGCTGGCATGAATGTTCGTCCTATGTATTCATGTGTACACTGGTTAATGGAGTGATTCTGACTTACATTTGGCTTCCACAACAGCACATTAGCAAGATTAAACTGAAAAGAGCGCTCTCTCATAAATACATGAAAGTTGACAGAGCAGGTCAAAAGTCAACACAGAACACAAACCCTCCTCTGTGCCCGGCGCCTCGCTGAGGTGAAAACAAACAGAATTTGGCGTGTCTCGTGTCGAGGCGTGTTGCACCAATCACGAGATGCGCTGACAGACCACGTAAACTCGGGTTTATTGTCTCTGTGGCATGAGGCACTCGCCTCTGGCCGTGGCTCTCATGGCCCAACTGGTTGGACAGGTGTAAAAAAAAAAAAAAAAGTGCTGAGAGGAAGCAGGGCTGTATCATTTAAAAATCTTAAAACCAAAGCCTCAGCTTGTTGTGCCTCTCCGTGTTTTGACATGTCTGTACTTTGTGCTTACACATAATACTGCAGCACAGGGCCGATGGATCACTTTCACCTCTTTCTGCACGGATTCGGCAGAGACGCTGCTCCCTTGAGCGACTTTTATCGCGTGTGTTGATGCAAGGTTCAGCGCGAAACTTAAGTGGTTCGGTAGTTTGCGTTGGCGCGCGGTTTCAAGAGTTTCATCACTCAGACCTCCAATAAAACTGTCAGGCCGTTGCCGAAGAAGCACTTCATCACTCTTCACTGTTTAAGGTTGGAACAAGGCCTCAACTGCTCACAGATTTGCTCCAAACTTGCACCAACAATGATGTTGTCTGTCTGATTTCGCTGTATCACCACAGTTCACAGCTCGTTTTAGAGGCTGTGCTGCATCTTTTAATTCCGATTATGTTTTCTTGCTTACCATTGTTTTGGGTTTTTTTGTAAATCTATCCTAAACATGGCCATTTAAGTGTCTGCACATCAACAGGTATATGATTTTTACTCAGATAACAAGCTACAATGGTTTGGAAGCTGAGGTGATTGATTATCCAGTCAATTAATTGTGTGATAGAGAGATGGAGAGACGTGGAACCTGACTTATCCACCATGTCATTGCCAAGAATTTAACCTGGATCCATGTGTTTGGGTCTCATTTAGCCAGGTCCCTTCTACCTTGACCCCTAATTGGGTTCCTGCTCATTTTGTCTCCTGCACTCATTTGGGTTCTTCTGCCACAAGGTTAACACCACAGCTGGAATTGACGCATGACCTTTGTAAACTTTTGAAGTCTTCAACTTTCTACTGAAATGTGTTTTCCAATTCTTCTCCTTTGGCCGGGGCCACCTCAATGTAGCAGGTGAATCGTGCCCGATACTCAGGCAAAATCCTACTGTATCTCAGCATGTCTTGTGGTTACGCCAACACCAAGCTCTGACAGAACATTCGTGAGGTACCCCTGGGTGGTCGTGGAAGAATACTTGCTCCCGCTCGAGGCATGATCAGTGAAATGGCGGTTGAAGCACCTGTTCCTCTGTAATGATTCCAAATAGCATACAAGGGCTCCGCAATAGCAGAAAAAGCAGTAATCCATACCATGATATTGGACACAAAGTACCTCACTGTGTCAGTTAAGCGTTAACGGTGGAAAAACAACACCTTACAACAGTGTGACAAACTTTTGCTGTAGCATGGACAGTTCTTTTTCTCACGCAATGACCCATAAACAGCTCCATGTAATGCAGAGGGGTCTCTATCAATAATTTTGAGGTTGGAACGGGTAAGGTATGTGGGTAGGTACGGTAGGTACTTTATTGATTCAGGAAATTTTAAAACTCTAGCTGCTCAAAGGACAGCACAGAGACAGGGCTTCCAGAGAACACCTCAGATATGCTAAAATATGATAGGAGAGCAACAAGACAAGACTACATACTTGAGAAGGTCTATATATAGAGATGCATCAAATTGAACCTGTGAATAAATGTATGTACAACATACAACACTGTAGAGTGTACAATTACTTGTTGCATTGAGCATAGACAGTGAATCCTTTATCCTGTATTGCCCAGGAAACAGTCCTGTATCCTGCTCGGATGTAGATTGTTGCACTACTGCACCTCCTGCTACCCCTTGTTGAACCGTGGAACAGAAAGGCCCCTGGATGGTATTGATGGAAATTCGGCTGTCACAATTTTCTGTTATACTCATTAGCATGTTATGGATCATCAATTTGTCCATGTCTCCACCCCATCCACTCCCACTCTCCAGTAGATAACAAAGGTGTAAAAAGACACTGTACAGCTTTTAAAAATTCACAAGCCGCGTCCTAAAGTGACCTTGTAAAGTGATTGTAACAGATACCTCGACTATCTGCTTGTATTATTTGTGTAGAAATATGGCAGTGATGACCAAGATCTCTAGAGTCGAAGTTGAACCCTGAAGCAGTGACTTTGAAACATCCCCAGTGATTGGTGGACTGAGGAATGTTTGAGTTCAGTGTTGGAAAATAGATAGCAGGAAATGGCCGCATAGTGAGCCTGCACATGAATTCCTTAACAAGACAGTTGACATGACCATGCAACCAGTTGCAAAAGTTCACAGTTCAATTGGCTAACAATGACAATTCTGGGGCGCCTCCTCTACTAACAATGGAGTCTTGTCCTTGAGAGGGTGTAGGGAGAAGTATGGGTGTGAGAGGTGTGTTTACGTGCAGTCAAGTGTTCAGGATGTCATTTGGTTGAGGAATATCTTTGGAACCTAACCATGCCCCCTGCAAGAACATCCTTGTTTGCGTGGTAGATTGTTGTTGTTGTTGTGTTATGGGATTCTGGCTGTCTCCCAAAACATTTACCATTTTATTGCATTCATTTATTAAGATCTGGTAGAGGCTGCCATGGTGAAGATTTACGTGATCCTCATTGCCTGTAGCTACTTGTTTTCATTTTCGAGTGGTCGTCGTTAAGAAACTCTGTGAAAGCAATGTCAGTGTTGTCTCAAAAGCATGAAACTGGTTAAAGGCTATTTTTCTGTCAGTGTGTTCCAGCCACAGTGTCCTATCCCATTCAAATGCCCCACAGTGGTCCCATTCTGCTTGAGGAAGTGGGAACAAATGGGCAACATGGGAACACTGGTCAAATGTGTTTGGCTAATGAGGGGCAACATTCAAGACCAGAGAAACCAGAGCATCTTGGGGGCAAGATAATGTGACTGCATGAAGGTACTGCCCATCACAATCGTGACAGAGGATGGTGCAGACATGGCTCAGTATTTGCAGAATTTCAGCAGCCAGAGCAAACCTAAACATTTACTATTTGCTGGGTTGCATTGTTAGATTGTGTGGTAGTGGGGAAAAATCTGTCAACATAGAATAACATTACAAGTATGCTTTTCAACAAAGATGTAAGATGCATTTCAGAAACTTAAGACCTCTGAATATTGTCCTTCTGGGAAGCATTTATCAATGATGAGGGACAGTAACCTCCAAAAGAAAATTATCCAATTCAATTTTAGCACAAAATTTGAGTGACTATGTGACACTGTGAAAGTACTTGCAAATATTAGCTGCAGCCTGCAGTGGATGTGTTGTAGAAAATAACACTCTGTGTATGTTTACACAATATGTATTTAATGATGAGAATCAATATGAAATGTTCGTTTCAGTTAACAGCACTGGGTATCCAGGCCTCTTGGTTGCCATCCCTGGTTTTCCTGAGTGAGGCCGGCGACCTGTTAGGAGTAAAAAGACAGCTAGACATGTTCCAGGCCAAACCCGCGCCCCCTCCCTTCAAGTGAGATAAAATGGAACAGAGGATGGACGCACGAATGGGTGGGTCCTCCGCCGCTGACTGGGGCCAGCAGGGGTGGGGATGGGTGGGGGTTTGACGTTAGGTCAGAATTACGGGAAATCTAAACGAA
>OMPJ01010824.1:0-7500 GCA_900312935.1 Carapus acus
ACACGATGCGGTGTGTGTGTGTGTGTGTGTGTGTGTGTGATCGCGCGTGTGTTTGTGTGTTTCAAATTCAACTTCTTCATACATGATCATCGCAAAAATGACTTACAGGATGTCTGCATTTGTGTGTGTGCATGCGTGTGTGTGTGTGTAGCTCCTCGTACCGGCGCTCAGTGGGTGTGTACTCCACTCGTGTGGCCCGCGGTAAGTGGCAGACCCTGGAGCGCCGCATCAGTGACGTGATCATGCAGAGGATGACCATCTCCAACATGGAGGCCGACATGAACCGCCTGCTGAAGGTAACCGCCACGCGCAGCAGTGGAGGCGGAGTCTGGTCACTGTCCCCCCAACCCCCCACCCCTCCTCCCTCTCTCTGTCCTCCCCTCACTCTCTCTCTCTGTTCCCTCTCTCCTCCCCAACTCTCTCTCCCTCCGTCCGTCCCTCTCATTCTCCCTCTGTAGCAACGGGAGGAGCTGACCAAGCGTAAGGAGAAGGTCCTGAGGAAGAGGGAGCGTTTGTCGAGGGAGGGACCTGAGGGCGAGAAGGCGGAGCTTCCCCTGAACGAGGAGGCGGAGGCACTGGCGGCCAACATCGACTACATCAACGACAGCATCGCCGACTGCCAGGCTAACATCATGCAGATGGAGGAGGCCAAGGCCAGCACGACGATGCCGCCGCCGCTTTGCCACGCCCCTCAGGTGGCCAGGCCAGAGCTGACTGGCCTGTGTTTGTGTGTGTGTGTGCGTGTGTGTCCGTCCACAGGAGGACGCCGACGCCCCGGACATGGCGGCGCTCATCACCTCCTGCACATTGGCCGAGTCCCGTTTCCTGCTTGACCACTTCCTGTCCATGGCCATCAGCAAGGTACCACAGTGAGGGACACACACACACACACACACACATTCTCACAGCCAGGGGAAAATGTCTCAACGGGAAATTGCACACTGTTGGAGGAATTCATGTCCATGTCCTAGCAGATGAAATATTTTATAGCATGATATGAAATATGAAATATATGCCACACCACAATCCATGTTCAATATTGATCATAAATGTGTATGAATGGTACATGGCTCAAGTATGTAAATCAGGCAACGAAAAAAAAAAAGTTTTATTAAAACTCAATAAATGGGTAATAAATGGTCAAAATTAATAAATCTATTATTCATGAAGAGGTGATTAGCATGATCTGCCTGCTAGCACAGAACAGGGCTTTTAACAATGCAGTCAAAATGGTGGTTTATATATTTTCTTTACTTAGATATTGATAAAAATTGTGTTTGTGTTTGTTGTGTTGACAACAAAATGCACTGATAAAAATGCCCCTTTTTTCACACTTGTATATCAACTGCTTTGAGCCGCGTCTCTGTGTTACCTGCTGCTGCAATCAGAGCTATAATGGCTCTAAGTGGATCTAAGTGGGCTCAGCTGGGCTGCTGCAGCCAAATCTGTCCGTTTTGATTGATATCCGAGATCAATTTCAGGGTTGGAACGGATTCTGGGAATTATTCAACACTGGCATGTTAATGCGGAGCTCCGACGGTCAGAACATCGATTGGAATTATGCATTGAATTGCACATTATGCTGCTAATAAATCACTTTTTGATGAAATGTTTTATTCAGGCTGCTTCACAGTGAGGCAGAGTGGGGGAGGGAGTGGGGAAATGCAGATTTGTAGCTCAGGATTCTGTGTGTGTGTGTGTGTGGTGCGTTCAGGGTCTGCAGGCGGCGCAGAGGGAGTCTCAGGTTATGGTGATGGAGGGGCGGCTGAAGCAGACGGAGATCACCAGCGCCACCCAGAACCAGCTGCTGTTCCACATGCTGAAGGAGAAGGCCGAGTTCAACCCCGAGCTGGACGCCCTGCTGGGCAACGCGCTGCAGGGTGAGCTCGCGCGCACACACACACACACACACTCACACACTGTCAAGCATGACACAGGACCTGGAGTGGGAGGAGCTCTTGTTGACCGGGGCCGCTGATCAGCTGCATGTTCGGTTCGATTGATCTGTCAGTGTGGCCGCAGCCTGCCGCCTCCTGCTGAGCAGGCTCTGGCCCATCCAGCCGCCCACGACCCTTTTTTTTGGTCTGCCGGCCTGCTCAGCAGGAGGCGCTGCACTTCATGTGGTTTGCTTGTGGAATTTGGGGAACGTGTTTTTGATTTGTGCGTGTGCCTTTGTTTCTTTGTTCCCCCATGTTTTCCTTCTTTTCTTCCCTCCTTTCTCTCTTCCTTCCTTTCTTTCTTTGTTTCTTCCTTCGTCCCTTTCTTTCCTTCTTTTGTCGTTTGTTTCTTTCCCTTTTTTTTGTTGGTTTTCACAGAGCTAGGTAACATCCCACCCGGTAAGTCAAACCACATTAGACTGTGTGTGTGTGTGTGTATGTGTGCGTGTGCGTGCGTGCGTGCGTGCATGCATCCCCCCCCCGTTCCCCCCTTCCTTGACTAACAGGACGTAATGTGGAGGTGCATGAGTTGTGCTGCGGCCAGGCTTCCCTCCATCTGTCTGTCAAACCCCTTTGTCCCCCAAGAGGCCCTCCCCTTGGCTCCGCCCCCCCACTCCAGCTTACCCATGTGCTGCAGCCACCAGGCTTCAGCGACGTGCTAATGCGCGCATACACACGCACACATGCGTACCTCTACAGGAGCCGTGCACACACACACACACACAGAGGTCTGGTCTCCGCCCCCTTTTCATCCTACAGGTGATTTGGCTCCGCCCCCACAGGGGGAACAGACTAACAATATCTTGCACCCTCTGCTCATACGAGGTCGTCGCTCGCCATCTCCACCTCTCCTCCCGCTCCCTCCCCTCCACTCTTTCCTCCATCTGCGTCCCGCTCAGACTCAAACCCATCCAGCTGATTTGGCATAGGGCCGACAGATCGGCAGGGCCGACGGCTCCCTCACTCGCTTTCCCTCCTTCATCCACCTCGGCCTGCGTCCCCCCTAAAACTGGACGGCGGACATGAGTGCGTGCGTCTTTGTGGGGACGCCATATTGTGACAGTCTGAACTGTTGTGGTGTCGTTTGACAGAAAACGACGACGACAGCAGCAGCGATGAGTCGGCACAGAGCCCATCAGCTGAGGGGAGGTGAGCCCACACCTGTTCACACCTGCTCATCCTGATCCAGTTCACAATCTGGAATGTTGATGTTGTTTCCTTGTTTCACTGAAAATGTCCATCGGGAGCTCAGCAGTGTTGCCGCGGGCAAACTGCGGCCCGTGGGCCACATGCTGCACGCCAGGCCGTTAAATCCGGCCCACAGCAAAGTTCATAGAACGTTAAAGTGTCTGATGTTGCTGCTTGACCCTCTTCTTTGCAGCACTCTGGCATCTGATCTGATGAAGCTCTGTGGCGAGACCAAATCCAGGAGCAAGGTGTGACCCACCTCCCGCTCTCCACCTCCCACTTTCAACCTCCTCCCACTCAAACCCTCTTGCCTCTGCCACCTGCAGGCCCGCCGCAGAACCACCACGCAGATGGAGCTGCTGTACGCCAACAGCGACTCGGCCTCCGACTCGCCCGCCACCGACTTCTCTACACCCATGATGCCGCTGGCCGAGACGCCGGACGGCGGCGCAGGAGACGCGGACTCGTCAGGCTTTGCAGCGCTCTCGCCTGGCTTCTCCTCCAAATTGGGCAGCATGTAAGTGCTTTGCTCGGCTCGGCTCGGCCCGGCTCGGCTCCACCATTCTCCCGCTGCACCGTTATGTCATCACAGTTGCCTCCTTTACTTGGTGTACCCTGGCCTGCAAAAAGAAAAGTTTGGCATCATTGCTACAATTAATCATATATTTTTTGAAATATTTCCTGGAAATATATCAGTCAGTCTGCAGGGCATTTTATTTTGAAAAACGGCCACCTCTGCCTGTTGAATGACGACGTAATTATCCAAATGGAAAGGAATGATGATATTTCTTCACTTCATTGTGGTTTGTTTTGCAATTTGCTGTCTTGGCTCTTTATCATAGCTTTTACATTTTTTATTTAAATTTGAATTTAAAATGATTTGCAAAGCTGAAACTGTGACCCGCTCGGCTTCTGGATTCCTCTTGCCTCAGCCGGTAGATTCTGGCCTGGGCTGAGAGGAGCCACGGTTTTAGGCCCAACAGGAAATCGCATGTGTGTTTGTGCCGCTTCCTGTCACCCTCAGTTTATTTTGATTTCACATTCCTCTGTTTTATTATCGTTGTTATTATTTTTCTGTGTTTGTGCTTGTGTGTTTGTGTTTTCTGTTGTTGTTTCGCCCATTTACTGTCGCACTGAAGCGTTGGTTGTGGCCCCAGAACGCCAGCGGGGCTGGAAAAACGAGCGCCGGAGGCCTCGCCGCTCTCTCGCAGGAAGACCTCCGATAAGGGCCACGTGGCGGCCGACAGGGCAAAGGTCAAGGAGATGAAACAGTAAGACACACGCGGCTCCCACCGGCTCCCACTAACGCCTGCCGGCCCGTCGGCTTCTGAACGCATGCGGTGTGGAACTGGTCCTGCTGAGTGCCATGACCTTTGACCTTTTACCTGTTGATTGGTAACCTGGTTTATCTTTGTGGCCTGACATGACCTGGTGCCCCCGTCCTGGTGCCGCTCATCCTTTAACAGGCCTTCCCTCTCCAACTCCCTCTTCCTGTCGTTGATTCTTCTGTCCAAAATCAGCCTGTTTCTCGAGGTTCTCTCTGTTGGTTCCTTGTCCTCCTCCAACTCTTCCTTCTTCTCCTCTTCCTCCTCCTCTTCTCTGCCTTCCCGTCTGTCCGAGGGTTTTTCTCCTTCCTCAGAGAGACAGTTGTGTTTCGGCCTGTGAAAAATAAAAATACATTTTTTTTGCTCTGTCTTAATTTTCTCTCTCAAAGTCTGGAGGCATCTGGAGGTCAAATGTCAAATCATATTATATATTCATATATAGGGGGCACAGCTGAGGACTCTCGGTAATCTTTCCTTTCGGTCCACCGCTGAGGTTGCAATGGTTTTCCTCCTCTGCGTCGTCCTCTTCCTCTCAAGGCAGGGGGGAGGGGTGAGGCCTAGTTTGTGGCCCGAGCGACTCATTATGGGATGGATCAGGTTGCACTAACAAGGAGCTTCTGGCAGAGTGTTGTTGCTAGATAAGCCCGAGCAGCAGAGGTCGTCTTCATCATCATCATCATCATCATCATCATCATCATCATCGTCGTTGTCGTCGTCACATGACGGCCTCAATATTGTTTACGCCTGTGTTTGGCGCATGTGTGCATTGGTGTCCCTCAACGTGCGTGTGTGTCTGTGTGTGTCTGTGTGTGTGTGTGTGTTCCTGGGCTATCACCATCTGGCCACGAAGATCTGAGCTTCCTCACTGACATATGTTCACGTCCGCCATCTGTTACAGAGCGCAGGAAGAAGCGGGAGAAGCAAGTTCCCTGAATGCATCACTTTTCACAAACGTCGCACAAAAGCTGATTATTCGGGCGCTGTCACTGAAGTTTACTCGAATTCATGTGACTTCATTTTATGTCCACCACTTTTAGACAAATACTGACCGTCATTCCCAAAGCACACACATACATACACACACACACACCATGGACCACACTGGACCTTCATTGTATGAATGGCTCCCCTGTCGGTGGCGAGTATACAGCCTGACATACCGACACACACACACACACTCTCCCTGTCTTCCTCTGCAGCCGGGTGGGCCGCAGCCCGAGGAGCAGCCCCCCGCTCGCCGCACGTCCCACCGACCACACGTTTAGCCGCTTGTCGGGCTGCGCGGGTTGCCCCCTCCTCACCCCGCAGGATAAGTAAGCCCCGCCCCATCCTGCAGCCGGTGGTGGGCACATGAACACGGGTGCTGGGCAAGTCGTAAAGTATTTCAGTATTTAGATATTCACTATCACATATCTCCAAATCTTTAAACAAGCGTTTCGTGAGTGTGGCCGTCAGTGCTCGGGGGGGCAGCCTGGTTTTGCCGATTTTACCCTTCGATATGATTTTAAGAGCGTGTGTGTGTGTGCGTTGTAGGTCTTTGTCAGATTCAGGCCTCCATTTGCGGTGCGAATGCTGCTGTTGATGTGCAGACTTTTTGCTCCTAGAGCCACGATCGTGCGTCTTGCTACAGCATAATAAAGATTCACAGCTTTGTTCGGCACACTGAATTCATCACTTTGATATTAAGAGAAGCCCCAGCAGGTATGACAGTGCCATGTGTCTCTGCCGGCACGAGTTTTGTTTTCTTCTACATTCATCAGCGTGTCACTGTTCATCATCCACCACATCGCAGGCCGGAGGCAGATGAGCGGAGGCGTCACGTCAGCAGAATGTAGTTTGGTCAGTTTGGTGTGTTAAGTCGTGGTTTCTCGAGTTGGCCACATAGAGGTCGGACTCTTATTTTGGCGAGCAAGGCAGATGGAGTTTGGAGGTGAAAGGGTAAAATCAGCAAAACCAGCTTCATGATTGGTCCTGTTTGTTTTGCCGTACGCTGCGGTTGGATCACTGTCTTCCCTCCTTCCTCTCCCCCAGGATGGATGGAGGCCTCCACCCCTACCCTGCCACCCTTCCTCTCTCCCACACGCACAAGTACTAACCTCCTCCCTCTGCTCACCTCTTGGGGTCAAAGGTCGGTTGTGGCTTGGGCATGTGTCCACACTTTCCCACGTGGTGGTATTCACACACACACACACACACACCTCCCTCAAGGGGCGACCCTGGGCAAACGATCTTCTTATCGAGGCGATTTGGGCTGACAAACGAGGTCTTCATGATCAAGCACCCCTCACCTCCCTAAGGGAGTCTCTCTCTCTTTGTCTCTCTCTCCCCCTTTGTCACTGCCTTTGTTGAGTCCCTCGCTCCCCCCCCCCTTCGTCCTCGTTGCCTGCGTATTGACGTTCAGCTGTGCGGGACGCCGGAGCTGTCGATACCGACCGGCGGCTAGCAGCAGAGATTGCACGCCCTCACCGTCAGAGAGCGATTTGTCTACACGCCTGGCCCGCTGCGATGGAGCGAGGGGCTCCTGCCGGGCCATTGACTTCCATCACCCCCGTCCCCCTCCACCCCTCAACCTCTGATGGCTAACGATTGCCCCGTTTTGTCTCCTTGGGTGTTGAGTGTAATTAATAACGAGCTGGGAAAGGAAAAGGGGGCGGGACTTGTGTGTGTGTGTGTGTGTGTGTGTCCCTGACCTCTCTGCACGGTGTTTCCCAGTCTTATTCTGGATGATCCCTCTTTCCTCTCCTTATTTTCCATCCTCAGGCTGCACTCCAGCTGTGTGGGTGCCACGATGGCCACGCCTCCTCTGTTTTGGGGCTATTTTTAGATGTGAGGCGCACAGCTACACACCACCTACTCACAACGCCGTGTGTGTGTGTGTGTGTGTGTGTGTGTGTTTTCCAGGGGCGTCATCAACCCCGTCCCGCCTACGAAGAGCGGACGCTCGTCCACACTGCAGTGCGTCCACGTGGCTGAGGGACACAGCAAAGCTGTCCTGTGTGTGGACTGCACCGATGACCTCCTGTTCACTGGTTCAAAAGGTCACACACACG
>OMPJ01010824.1:12500-15468 GCA_900312935.1 Carapus acus
GGTGAAGCCAGTTGGCATCACACAGCTGATGGAGCAGCAGTGCAATGTGCTGCACAAATGAAACCACAACAACAAACAACAATTGCGTCTAAAAATACAGAGGGAAAAAAACATGCGCTGCACAGCCGACACGAAACGAGCGCACCGGACGCATGTCCAACATAACTGAGGTGTGTGCGTGTTTCCTTGCCTCTGTAGGACACTAAGGAGATATGACTCATCTCCATTTTTAGTCAGCGCTCTGTAATTTGCAGGCCTGCTCAGCCATGCAGCCTTTATTCTATTTAACCATTTTAACTCGTCCGCCTTGCCTTCGGCTGTTGATCTAACCTGTGAGGAGCATCCTCTACCTCTGCTCTGACCCGCATCCCTCCCTTCGTTCCCTCCATTAAGATGCTGAGGGGGTGAGATACGATGGCACGGGCCAGTCTCCGTCTTGATGCAGAGCGAGAATTTTGTCGTCAAGTGTGCGAATGAGCTGTCAAAACTTCTGCTGCTGCTCCCGGAATTGGACTCGTGCTCAAAATGGTAGCGCCCGAAATTCACAGTCTGAGGGTCAGCGCGGTGGCAAGCAGGGGTCATTGCTCCATGGCCGAAACCATTTTAGTCATGTTGCTCGTCCTTATTAAGTCGGCGCATTTGCGAGAATTTGAGTGATGTGGCGGTGAAATGGAACTTCTAGAGCTGTGAAAATCTGTTCAAATAAGACCCAAAACGAATCAAGAGTGTAGAGAGTGGGATGCGTCAAGAGTGGAAGTTGTAGTTTCTCTCTGTGCCACTAGATGCCGCCAAAGAGTCAAGCGAGCGGGCAGCGGTACCGTACCGATACCGTACTGCGCGCTCCGCAGTTTCTACCAAAAGATTCAAATATTCGACACAATTCCAAAATCCAAAGCAGGATCCGATTTATGTCCTTACTCCAAATGGGAAATCGGATTCGTGCACTGCCAAAATATGAAAAAAGTTGTTTTATACGAACGTGTAGTGTGGAGCTAATTTTAGCAAGAGCACACACAGCGGCGGGGTCCCCCTCCCTCTCTCTCCCTCAGTCCCCTCTCTTCCCTCCCTCGCTCTCCCTCCGTCTCCTCTCTCTGTCGCTCTCTGTCTCTCTCACTTTCTCCCTTCCCTCCTCACCGAGGCGCGCCACGCTGCCCGACCGCGTCTCCCTCCGCGCTCCGCACTCTCCCGCTCGGCGTGTGGCTTCGCTCCTTCGCCTCCCTCTCCTCCTCCTTTTTAGTTGAGTTCTTTTATTTTGCGCGCCTTTGCCTCAGATTGTCGCTCCCTCTCCCATGTCACCGGGCACGGCGGGGTAACGTGGAGCTGCCCGGCCCTGGACCTCTGTGAAGATGGCGTGTATCGGCGACGCGGACCCCTTCACGGCCACCATACCGGCCACCAAAGTTGAACTCACCGTGTCATGCAGGTGAGTAGGTGTGTGTGTGTGTGTGTGTGTTTGTTTGAGAGACAGGGAGACAGTTTGCGTGTGTGCCTGTGTGTTGCAATGTTATTTACGCTCTGTAATTCATCTGCCAGAATACAGAAGAACTGATGGAGGAAACGCGTGTAACTTCACGCACCAAGAATTGGGCGTGTGTGCCCGCGCGTGCGTGCGCGCGCGTAAAGATAGAGTTTGGGCTTGTTTGGTTGTGGTACGGTTGTGCGCACGGCTGACGTGCCTACTAGCTGGAGGGGGTGTGGTGCGATTCGGTGTGTGTGTGTGTGAGTGAGGGGGCGGGGGTCTCCTGCCCCTCCAGCTGCACCAGCTTCAGTTTGTGTTCCATTTTTATTTATAAATATTTATCTGTCTGCTGTCTTTTACCCCTGGCACTGTGTGTGTATGTGTGTGTGTGTGTGTGTGTGTGTGTGAGAGAGAGAGAGAGAGATGGGGCTGTTTAGTATTAATATCTGTGCGGCTGTCGTGTGCCAGTTTTCATTTGAGTATCAGTTGAAGGCAGTGTGTTTGCATCCCAGGAACACACACAAACACACTCCTCTCTCTCTCACCCTCACAGGCAAACACAAACATACACGCACACTCTTATTTTCTCTCTTTCGCGCATACACACATACACACACTCCTTTTCTCTCTCTCGCACACACACACACATACAGCCACACCTGAATCTGCATCCAAACCACCAATATTAGAATCACCAGAGTGCTAATGGCTCCTCACTGATAATGTTGTGGTGGCAGGAGAGTCTCTGCCCTGCCCTTGAGCAAGGCAGGGAGCAGCTAAACAGAGGTTAAAAGCAGGGGCAGCTTTGTGTTTGTGTATTTTCTGAAATGGAGAAGTTACTCTGCATCAGCCGGCGTAATGAGGCAGAGTCAAGAACAAAGATGGGACGGCCTAATGCGCCGCCTGCCTCAATCACACACACACGCGCACACACACACACGCAGGCGCGCGCACACACGCACTGCTGCGCGGCTGTTTTATGTCTGCAAGATAAAAGCGCAGAGTTTGCGGCAGAGGGGAGCAAAGTGTGCGATTCGTCAGTCTAACGATCCTAATGACGACGCATCACACAGCGAAGACGAAACGTCCAAATGGAGACAGACGCCATCTGCTCCCAGCCACATGATCATGGGGAAGACAGTGCCTCGGCTTTCTCTGAGTGCTGGAGATGTTGGGGTGGTCCTCTCTCAGTCTCCTGCTGGACATGTTGTTGTGGTCCTCTCTCAGTCTCCTGCTGGACATGTTGGTGTGGTCCTCTTAGTCTCCTCCTGGCGTTGGTCTGTGTTGTTGATGTCACAGGTGTTGAGCCAGACACAAACAGGTTAGAGCCCAAATGTCCCTCATCACCGTCCTCTCGGCCTGTCTCGTGAGGGGTCGAAAGTCAGGGGTTGGGACTTTTTTTTACCTTCATTGTTGAAAAACATGCATAGACACGACGGCCTCTGATTGGTTGACACGAGGACGAGTCAGTGATTAAATTTCCAGGGTAAAGCAGCTCATCAGGGGGTG
>OMPJ01010826.1:0-12182 GCA_900312935.1 Carapus acus
ATTTTTATATCTATTTTAATTGGGGTCAGAAATAACCCCACTTGTAGAAGAGTGTAGGTATTGGTAGGTTGTGCATCCAGAGGTTAATAAACCTAAATTTCAGAGAGAGTCTGTCCTGTGATATTTGTGATTACAATAACTATGACAATAGTTGTACTACAACAGTTGCATTTAACGTTATATCTATACCAGTAAAAACTAAATTAAGTTCATAATTCCTTGCTACAAACCTGCTCATACAGAATTTACAGTACCTGTGGACTGCATGCCGTTTAGTTCGCAATCAGGTGTTTTGACTTATTGTAGCTTAAAATGAAAAAATGCCTGCATGAATGAAACGATCAATGCGACTGCAGCCCTGTGTGTAGAAGTGTGTTGATGGCGTGAATTCTGAACCAATGTTTCACTAATGGCTTTGAATACATTTTCATCTCTGGTTTCCTCCCGTATGCACTGGGATGAGGGTAATTACATAAATCATAAGGTCATATCCGCACATATGAAGCGTTTGATAACAGCTGAGACAAGGGCGTAATGCACTCGTAACACTACCCCGCAGAGAAAACTTTGGAGCAAGACGGCTTTTCCTCATAATCACTGGTAAAAATCACTGTTTCTGTATTACATATTGAGCGTCTTTACAGAGGTTTGTGGTGTGCTTTTAAATGCACCTGGTGAAACAGGGAAGGGGGAAACCATATTTAGCAATAGAAAAGCTAAATTGGAATGGACTGCTTGCCATTACTCTTCTGCAGACTCCCCAAATTAGCCCTCTCTCCCTCTATCTGGCTGGATATTCTCTCCCTGACAGAGCAATTACCAGGACGGTGGGTTGTAGCGAGTAATTCCTACAGAGAAATACAACAATCAAATCACAAGGCTTGATTAGCCGGTAGGAATCTGCCTCCCCTCTGCTAAACCAAACCCAAAATAATGCCAACAGGTTTGTGTACCTGCAAAACAGAGCGATGCATTATGGGTCACTGTGATTCCAATTGGCTAAAGGAAAAAAATTATAAATTCCTTTATGTAGCTCGGTTTAATGCATAACTGAATATACCTGTATCTTGTCTCAGGTACGTGTATGTACTAGAGAGCATGAATACAGATGCGACCTAAATGGCAACATTCAACTAAGAAATGAATTTCCAGAAAACTGTGTGTTAAGATGTGGAAATACATTTCTTAGTAAAGTTAGTCAAGTGCTCGAGGGGGTTTCAGTACAGAGTACCAGCTTACCAACTTACCCATTACAAAGCCGTGCCTGACATGAGACGGTGTGTGTGCCTGTCTTGATAAAACTCTGTGTCACCTCCCCGGTGAGGATGTTGAGACGGTACAAAGGGAGGAAGAGTGTGAAGAATGAAGCAGGTAGGTATGCGGAGAACGAGGAATAAGCGACGGGAAGATCACACCGTCTCAGCATCAGCTGAGGACCTGCTGGGGCACAGGTGTGCGCACATGTGTGTGTTGACGCACATTTATAATCGCATCGGAGACAAGAAATATGTACGCGTGCGTTTCTGCGTCGACTCGGAACACCTGTACAAATGAGTCTATTTCAGGTATGTGTGAGGATGGCAGAGTGTTTGCTCGCGTGTCGGCGGAGCGAGCGTGTTGGTGTCACGGCAACATTTCGGGAGCAACATGGGTGCTTCATCATGAGGATCTCGACTCGGATCCAAAGTCCCAGTCTCGCGTACAGGTGGCAAAAACATCAGGAGGCTGTGCAGGAAATGGCAGCATCCTCTCGCGTTTTCAATCTTTCAACACACTCCAAAACCAAAAAAAACTCTCACTCTTCACCATGAAATATTGTAGTTAAGACATGAGGGGACAGAGATCGTTATCAGACGTGGAACTTCGCAAAATTATAAATACCCTGCCTGGAGTCTTTTTTTTTTTCAAATAATCAACTGTAATTAAATTTAATTGAAGCCACTGTGAGCAAATGTGTGCGTCTACTTATATAGGTGAGTAAATATGAGAGCAGCAGGAAGAGGGCGAGACATGAATGACAAAGAGGAATTGTAGTTATGAGGTGAAGTCAGTAGGGGAGGAGGAGAAATGAGGAGAACCACCCAGGGCTCATGGTGACGAGTCGAGGAGGAGATAAGGTGGAGAAAGTAATGGAGAGAGCAGCTTCTCGTGTGTGTGTGGGCCATGTGTGCATAATGGTGTGCCAGACTGCACATCACAGACTGAGAGAGAGATAGAGAGAAAGGCGTGGACCTCTGGGAAATGAAGTAAAAGTTACTCCAGCTGTACTTCTGTTTCAATTCTCCCCTCTAATGTCTCCAGATATTACTAGACAACTCAGAGCAATGTCAGCACTCGCACTCACACACAGGCCGCTTGGCATCTCATTCTTATTCACACACTCTCACACACACATACACGCACACACGGCGAGGAGTGCATCGGTGACTCTGGGATCCCCTGTCAGGTCTGGCGAGTGGAGTGGTAGGGATGGTGGGGGGGTGCAAGGAGGGGGCTCAGAGCTTTTTTTTTTTTTTCCCCCTAGAACAACTCACAGGTCCACCTCGTTAATCTCCATGACGACAGTGTTGCTAAGGCAGCAAATTAGTACCGAGCAGGAAAAAAACTGTCATAGGGGACAGCTCAGAAAAAAGAATGCAGTCAAAAATAAAAATGGAGGGTTTACTCAAAGTTTTTTAAATAAACACAGGCACAATTTTAGGTGACCCTTTTTCTGCCTTTAAAGGCAGCACAGGAAAATGGCGCTCGCTGCATCCTCATGCTAAATGTATTGCGAGGGTGGAAACTTCTGATCAATTAAATGCGATGCATGCAGGTCAGCCATGGAAAACGGGAACGGCTGAGGGTGGGGTTGTCTGAAATTTCTTTTAATAAGAAGCCCAAACTCTGTTACCTGGTTCCCATGTGTAGGAAGAAGACGGAAGAATTTATGACTGAAGCTTTGCCATGTGTAGTTTAAATCTGCTTCAACCACCGACATAAATGACAGTGAAACCTTTGTTACTGTGTGTGTGTGCGTGTGTGTGTCTGTGTCATATTCTAACCAATTTTCAAGGTGACGAACACACACTCTCTCTTGAATGCGGCGTACACAGTGTTGACGCTGTGCCTCACTCACCGATCATGTGATTGGCGACATGAATCTGGATCTCCCGCTCCGTTTCAAATGTCATTTGGCATTTAATACACTGGTACGTCTTTTTCTGCAGAGTAAAGATACACACAGATGCACGTCAAACATTAGACAACACATACATTTGCTCTCGCAGTACATCTATGGTTGTTAAAAATAACATGGAATAGCATATTTGACACCTCTAATACAGTTAGAACTGGGTCAAGAAATATTACATGTACAGTAGATATCAAAATATTAGGTGTAGCAAAAAAAAAGAAGTAGTGATTAATGAAGAAGTTGACGTTACTGGAGGGGCAAACAGGCTCGAGAGACAAAAACAAAGTCAGAGCCACAATGAAAGAGGAGTAGCGGCTCTGCTTATTCATTCATGGCACACAGCAATCACTGATGCACAAACACATACAAAATACACAAAGGCCCTACTTCCACCATCTCAGTGCTGCTCCAGCCTGCTACCTCTCTTTCTCACTCATGCATGCACGCTCGCACGCGGACACACAACTCAGGCACGTGCACACACACACACACACAATTTCTACTTTGTCTGCTTTGTGCTGTTAGACTAAGCAGAAACAAAGGTGCAGGTAAGACAGAGGGGCCCTGGGAACTGCGTCTGACACGTGCACACGCACACGTGCGCACACACCGACTCCCTCGCAAGAACACACGCCAGTACACAGACGCGCGGCAGTTCCCTGGGAGCCTTACTGTCAATATCAAGTAGAGCGAACGACTCCCACAATGCCTCAGCAGCAAGCCCCAGTCACAGGACCCAGTGGGGTTCAGCCGAAACACACCAACATACACACACGCACACACAGTGTACAGTACGGACGCTTGAGACAATGACGGTTCAGCACACGCAATCAATAAATATGAATTCTACATGCATCCATTATAAAGGTTAGCAGCATTTCAGATTTTGTGACTGAACATGCTTGGGGGTGACTGCTTGATTTCTGAAGATGGATTTTCAATTTGGAGCCACTAATTGCAGTTAATTTTGAAACAGAAATCATTTTCCTAATTGATGTTTCCTTTCTCCTCACTCCCAAAAAAACAGCAAAACACCAAAATTAATCGAAGTAGTATCACCAATATACTCGTCTGTTTGTTCCGTCTCACCTTCGGTGCAGGCGATGCCTCCGCCTTCTTCCCCGCTGCACTTGTTTCAGGGCTGACCTCCGGATGATCTGTCTGGACGTGACTCTCCAAATCCTCCACGCTTTCAAACTTCACCCCACATTCAGGACATCTGAGTGCTGCGGTGGTCTTCTCGCCCGGGGTGTCCCCCTGTGCGCCCACCCCTCCCTGGCTGGGGCTCTGGCCATTGGTACCCCTGTTGTCAACAACAAAAAAAAACCTTAAAGAAGCTTTGGAAATCCTAATTTCATGCTGAGTTGGATTTAAAATACGTGACCATCGAAACCTCTTCGCATAACAAGGAAATGTTTGCATCATTACCATGATGATCACAACATTACATTTTAAGGAATAGGAAATATATGATGCCGTATAGCATAAAAGCTAGCGGATTCGATCATAGAAGTACAATTGAACGCTCTCAATGTTATTGTCGAGTGATGCTTTACCACGGCTGCTGAGTGGCAATTTAAAGAAAATTAAACCAATTCCAATTTAGATTATGGTTGACTGAAAAGTGTCCAATCTAACACACACGTGACTCCCTACCTGGCAATACAGGTGGCACACAGGCCATAGGGCAGACCGTTGACATCCAATTTCACCAGCTCCCCTTTGTTCTTGAACTCCTTAAGGCAGAACGCGCATTTATACAATTTGTGCTGCTGCAGCTGCCCGTTGGGGGACGAGGAGGCGGAGCCGTTCCCTCCTATCACCCCCCCTCCGTTGCCGCCTCCTCCCGCTCCACCAAGCGTAGAGCTGGTGGAGAGCTTCTGCATGTGGAAGGTGCCGTGGATCTTCAGCTCCAGTGTAGAGGTGACGGTCTGCATACAGACCACGCAGCGGAAGCCGGTGAGAGAGTTGCGGAGGTCGGGGTGCATTTGGCAATGCTCGATGAATTCCTCCTCGCTCTGCAACGGCATCTTGCAGATTCGACACGTTCCTGTGTCCAGGCTCTTACTGTGGGTGACCTGGATGGAGAGGTTAGGAACAAGATCAACATGACTGAAGAATGGCAATGGGCAAAGATCGATGGAGGGAAAAGATCAATATTGGTGTCGTGCCAACCAAGTTATTATCAGTGTTTCTCCAGCGACAGCACAATTACTTCTCCGAGGGTAAATTCAATAGGAAATTACCCATATACATCTACATACTACATCCATGTTAAGATTCAAATTAAATGTTGAGGTAGCTTAATTGTCATGTGAATGGTCTTTCAGCAATTTAACCCCTTCTGAAACTAAAGAATAGAGTGAATAGTGGTAAAAGTACCTTGTGTTCAGTGAGGGTCAGTAGAGAGGGGAACCGCTCGCCACATATCGGACACATGTAGTGTTTGGCAGGGCCACGATGTGTCTGAGCGTGCTCACGGAGCCCGTTCTCAGAGAAGAATGTTCTCGAACACACGTTGCACTTGTGGTTTCCTTTGATGAAGTCTGCCTTCTTCTTGCGAGAACCTGATATTTAGAATGAAAGCGTCATCAACGCTCGTACCTCAGGTGTGTTCAATAACATGAAACTTGTATACACAATGGATACACTGTTTCATTCTGCCACTAGCTATTGTTGATGAGTACTTCAGAGTACAGTCGACCCTCGATTGTGCGGACTTCACATGTCCGGACTTTCAATTGTCCGGACAACGTTCGCCTTCCGGACTAAATGTCCGCTCCAGCCGCTCCAGTCCGAAGAATGACAACTTTGACCGATAGGTGGCTCTCGCGGCAGACAACGCCACCAGCGAGGCAGCCACGCTTGCGCGTATAGGCGCAATATAGGCTGTTTACTGTACAGTACTCAATTTTCAATGTCCGGTAGTCAATTTTCAATGTCCGGACTTTTTCATTGTCCGGACTAGGTCCAGTCTGTATTTGTCCAGAGAAACGAGGGTCGACTGTACTTTAGAAAGTACCTGTAGAAATATATTGATGACAATATCACTTTGACGACAATGTAGTAGCTAAGCACGTATGGTCAATCCTTTGACGAGTCATTACCAGCGTCATCTTCTCCCGGTCGGATGTTGTGGTCCCTCAGCCGGTGGTTCTGCAGGAGAGACTCCATGGTGTACGCCGCTCCGCAGATATCACAGGCGTACATGGGTTCCGAATTGTCCAGCTCGTCCTCGCCCCCGCTCGCCTCGTGACTGTTGGCCGCCTCTCCGCCCTGCCCACTTCCTCCTCCTCCGACCACTCCGCTCTTCAGCAACATATTTTGGAGGTCAGCCTGCTCGGCCGCAATCGCCGATCTGTCGCCGACCAGTCCTGCGCTCGCTCCTCCTCCTCCCGCTCCTCCTACACGCTTAGACGACTGCGCCAGTCCGTTGGGTGTGCCGTTCTGACTTCCGCTGCTCCCCGTTCCGCCTCCGTTCCCAGTGATGGTGCCACCGTCAATGATGCAGTGCTTCTCCCTCAGGTGCCTCTCCAGCAGAGTGATAGCGTGGAACGCCTTGCCACAGAAGCGGCACGTGAATTTCTTGCTGTGTGTCGTGATGTGGCACTGGAGCTCCACCTCTGTTCCAAATGTCTCTCCGCAGAAGATGCACTTGCGGGGCTTGAGTCCTGGGTAAAATAAAACATGTTTACCTGTGCTTTTGTCACGTCATTAATAACCACGGCTGCCCGCTTCTTGTAATCATAGGACTGCGTGCATTCTTTACCTGCTCCAAGCCCTCCTGGCAGGCCAGACCTCTGGCCCAGGTGATTATGCTTAACATGGAGCTGTAGGTCCGTCTCCTTCCTGAAGTCCCATGCACAAGCTGTGCAACGAAATAGCTTCTTCTCGTTACTGTGCTTCACAGCCAAATGCACCTGGAAAACAGGAAGAATAACATCGTGTGTTATACATGTTGCAAAATCTTATACAAATGAACCATGAATAACAGGGAACCAGATATCAGATAGAAATAACTTTACTGAGGAGGGTGTATGTCTCACCTGTATGGAGACCTTGGAGTCAAAGACCTCCTGGCATAGAGTGCAATGGTACAGAACAAACGTGTGCATGTCCAGCAGGTGCTTCTGCAGGTCGTCCACAGAGGAGAACTGCTTATCGCAGCTCTCGCACACATATTGCGTAGACGTGGTGGTGTAATGCACCGTCAAGTGTTGTAGTAACGCCTCCTGGGATTCAAAGTCCTCCTTGTTACACTGTGGGCACGACTGTCGTCTGAGCAGCATCTCCAGGTGTGACTTTAGGTGGGCCTGGAAGCCCTCAAAGCTGGCAAAGCGCAGGTCACACTGGTTGCATGGGTAGTCCCCATTGCTCCCCATGGAGGGCGTGGAGTCGCCCCCCAGTCTGTGACGTTTCGGGGAGGAGATCTCCACGTCGGAGGAGGCGGGGCTTAGATCAGCCACCTTGGCCTGCCTTTTGTTGTTGGCCAAGGGGATGTTCTTGTGGTTCTCTTTTATGTGCTTGGTGAGCTTTAGGAGTGAGCCGAAGATAGGAGAATTGGTGCAGTAAGGGCAGGAGTAAACCTGCACATAGACAATAGCCCTTTACTTTTTAAAGATTGTTACCAATAGACATCAGAAATGTATTCAATTACATAGACATACTTAACTTCATGAATACAGAGAGCAATATCTGGTGTAGAAATCAAATATTTGACTCAATTAATGTGTGTGCAGTTTTCTATGTGGCCTACGATACTTATGAATCACATTTAGTTTATTTTTTTAATCATGCGTGACCTAATGAAACCACCAATCTATCCTCATGGCATATGACCAAGTCCAAACAATCACCTCCATGAAAGATTGGGATCCAGCCTGCAGCACTGGGGACTCCAGTTTGGCCACCGTTCCTCCAGACGCGATGCCACCACCTGAGGCTGAGGAGCAGTGCGTCTGCTGAATGTGTTCTGTCAGTGAAGACTCCGTCAGGAATCCCATAGAACACTGATTACAGAAGAAGGCATGGTTCCCTTCTAGGGTGAGTAAGTACAGTTGCGTTAATGTATTATATTTGTATGATGGGCATGATGTCAAGGGCAGAATGGAAAGTAAAACATAAAGGGCATACGTTTTACTTTCCACGTTTGCAAAACACTCACCCAATGTGGTGGAGCCAGCCACAATCCCACCAGGAAGGCAGTGGGAGACTCTGATGTGTTCTTGAAGCGAGTTGATGTCTCCAAACATGTCTGGGCAGTAGTTGCAGTGGAACGCCGACACATTGGTGAACTGCAACAGGGGGAAAGCTGCGGCCCCGATGGAGCCCCCGCTGGCTCGATGAGCCTTTCTGACATGCTCGTTGAGGTTGTACAGTGTGGGCAGCGTCTCCAGACAGAGCTGACAAGTATGGCTTTGCTGTGGCTTATCAGCATGGATGGTCTTCAGGTGGATCTCCAGCACAGCCAGGCTGTGGAAGTCTCTCTTTGAGCAGTAAGGGCAGGAATAGGCCACTTTACCCCAGCTCCCTCCCCCACCTACAGAGACGATCAATTAGCGAGTGAATAAGAAATGCTGTGCGCACATCTCAGCTCTTACACCGGGTGAATAATGAAAGGAGAATTGTGGACAGAGGTGATTGTAGTGAACATGGCCCAGATAAGGCGCCGCTGTCATACCTCCGGCATGATGACCCGGGCTTATCCCCATCTCTTCCCCAGTGTCTGCGCCTCTTCTGCGACCTCGTTCACTACCCTGATTAGGTTTGAGAGTGGAGTCGGGTGTGGAGCCTCTCTCCAGGCTGGCACTGGAGTCTGGTGTGGCCGAGCTCATTGAGGCCACACTGCCCAGGGCAGGATCAGGGCTGGCAGCGCTATGATTGGAAGAGTCTGGCTGGCGGTGGCTGTCGAGGTGGCAGTAGACGTCCTCCACAGAAGGGAACTGTTCCGAACAAACAGGACATCTGGGGATACGGTAAAAGGAGAAATTAAATCCTGGTCACAGCTGTAACACTTGTGCGCAAGTATTCTTCCTTTCCTCGGCACGAGTCGTTGTTCTGAGACCATCGAATTTAATCAAAAGTCCTGAGCTGCTCTGAGCAAGCGTGTTAACAAAATATCGGCAGTACTTGTGTTTGCGGTTGGCGTGCTGCATCTCGATGTGGGTGAGCAACGAAGGCTCGTCTAAGAAGATCTCGGGACAGTGGATGCACTGCAGATCTGCGCGATCCGATAGCTGAGGGTGCCTGGTGAGGACGTGTTTTTCCAGGTCGTCCGTCTGGCTGAACGTCTCCTCGCAATAATCGCACATGTAGAGGTCCTGGTCCAGGTCGCCCTCACCGCCGGCTCCCTTCTTCCCTCCATCCCTCTCGCTCCTAAGTGCAAGATGCTCTCTGTTCTTGCGATGAGCCTGAAATGTTCAGAAAACATCCAAAATTTGAAGAACCAGGTGACGGTAAGGTACAACAACAGAGCGTTTGGATTTTCAATCAAAGAACACATCCCACATTACCTGCATGTGGCTCTGGAGCGACGAAGTGGAGGAGAAGCCACGTTTACACACGCTGCACTTAAACGGTTTGCTGGAGCTGCAGGAGAGAATCAAATGTGCAGACATTCATCAGATACAACCACATTTAACTTCAAATAGGAGAAGAATCACTTTGCAATAACTATGACAACTATACCACAATTACTTGGAGTTACAGCTCAGCATATTAACTGAGGTTCTCACATTCAAAGTAAGTCATATTCAGACAAGATAAACATTACGTTTAAGTATATTATGGGATTATGGGATGCGTCCTATACTACATAAGATAGAACATTACTTGTTGTTCTATGGCACATGCGGTCAACTAAACTTTAACAGTCTCATGGAGGAAACAATATGAAAAAATACAAGATTTTAATGAAATGCATGGGGGTAAGCTCACCTGTGCGTTTTGAGATGTATCTTCAGATGATCTGAGCGGGAAAATGCAGCCTCACACTCTTGACAACTGTACTTCTTATCACCTGCAGCAGGAGACAGATTAATTCATAAGCAAATTCCAGACACGAGAATAATTGATCTGTTGACCAACTGGTTATGAGTAAGTTATCATCCCAGCATATGTGGTTAATGGTTAACATACTGAGGTGGAATTATGAAGTCCGTTTGTGCACTCTTACAAAACTATGTGTGAGTTCAGTCTATTAAACATTAGCATTAAAGAATCTCACACACCAGCGCACAGTAAAGGCATTTCTGACCTGTGCTTGGCAGGGCTGGAGAAGCAATTACTTCACCACCAACCTGTGTGGAGCTTGACGTGACGGTCTCTGCTCCTCTTGTGTTTAAACAGGCGACTGCAGAAGGTACACTTGAAAGGCAGCTTGTCGCTGTGGATCTGCTCGTGGCGCTTCAGGTAGCTCAGCCGGCTGGGTTAATCAGATGGAGAGAGACAATGAAGATTCATTATGCGCTAAGTAATGATTCTGCCTTAATTGTGTGCTGTTTTGAACCACTTAAGCCAGACAGGACCCGGCGCCACCTCATCATCGCTTTTGAGCATTTGTGCTTTTAATGGTCTAAATAGCAGTACGCCAAGACTATGTTTGAATGAATCTATTTCTCGGTTCTTTGACTTCCTACGGGGGACAAAGAAGTCATCAGCCTTCCTCCTGGTGTGGTGCAGAAAATACAGTTTCAGGTATTTCTTATGTTTTGGCTTACATTTGACACTTGAGGAGAAAAGATATGAGGACGCAGAATATGAAGCGGAGACTACAGAGGAATTAATAGAGAGAGAGAGAGGAGAAAAGAGGACAGCGACGTGACTTATGATGATAATGATGATGATGACTTTATGGTGGATATGACAGCTGTTCTTAAAGTAGGTCTTGAGGAAAGACCCAGGAGAGATTAGTGAGAAATGTATTCACCTCATTCCTTTAACCGTCTGTCTCAACCGCCTGTGTTAGCTCAGTAACCATGGCAATGTTTGGAATATTGTGTATTTATGTACACATTGATATTCATGAGCCGAACATAAATAAACAGACATTGGCAGAGATTGCTCTTATGATCTGGTATTCAAAATGCGTGTCAGCGCGCTCAGGTGAAGGCCCCGCAGCATCTCGGGGAGGTAAACCTGCGTCACGCTTACCTGAAGGATTTGTCACAGAACTGGCAAGGGTACGGCAGACCTGCGCCGCCCTCCTCCTCGCCGCCCGTGGCCATGCCGAGGTCGCAGCATCCATCGGGCATTTGCGAAGGTGAGGCCACATCTTTACTAGAGGGCGAGGAAGGTACCCAGGACAGCCCTGCTGGGTCATCCTCACCATCTAACAGGCAGGGAGGAAAACACACATACAGATGTTTTTTTTTTTTTTTTTAATGGCCTTGATTCCTCTGCAGCACCGAGACATTTTTGGTTTTGGCTCCAGGATTTAACAGGAGACAGAGAGGAATTGGGGGTAAAATGGAGAGCATTACAATGATTAAGAGGACGGTACATCTTTCTTGGAAGGCAAATGGAGGGAGAAGCAGCCTTTGGGAGTTCAAATGGGGAAAACAACATGTATATATACAGAAAATAAACACATTTATTCTTGTAACACACACACACGTACACACACAGAAAGTGAGGCACCGACAGACAATGAAACACAGAGACACACCACAGCAGCAACATCTAAATAGAAGCTCCAAGAACTATGTATCCCCGATGGAGCCAAGAAATAAGGACACAGTGTATTTTCTCTCCCTTCATCCTCCCTCTGCAGCCATCCCTCGTTCCATCCCTCACCTCCCCTCCCTTCCCTCTATTCATCCCTGAGGACCCCAGATCCGCCTCATCATATTTTCATTAGGGCCTTGGCAGATTGAAACGTCGGGAAAGCGATTAGGAGATGTGGAGAGCACAGCGGAAAGATGGCGATATTTGCTCCCTTTATCTATCATACATATGAGATTATGCATAGCTCTTATTCCTTTTTTTTTTTTCTTTTTTTCAACTTTTT
>OMPJ01010828.1:0-15216 GCA_900312935.1 Carapus acus
GAATAATAATATATCAACTCCATGAATGAATTGTGCTGTTCAAATAAACTTGCCTATCCTTGCCCACCAAAGCCTACCAACCATGAGAACCTTGAATATTGAAACCCATCAGACAGCCGCCATCAAATCAAGGCCCTGCCACACACTTACGTCTATGTAAGCACACATCTGCTTTGATCAATATGCTCCAGGACAGTCTGGGCCTGTCCTCGTCCTTCCTCCCACATCTATCCCCAATGCCTGGTGGCAGGACTCTTGTATTTCTTCAGCCTTAACTGCTAGGGCCTCAGTTTCTGCTAGGGAAGAGGAAACT
Source organism: Carapus acus (assembly GCA_900312935.1). Taxonomy (NCBI): domain Eukaryota; kingdom Metazoa; phylum Chordata; class Actinopteri; order Ophidiiformes; family Carapidae; genus Carapus; species Carapus acus. The sequence continues at coordinate 314 of OMPJ01010828.1, forward strand.
ATTGGCAGGAGGTGACATTTTCACTCAAGCAACACTGGCTAATTCGACAATGTTCCTAATTAGAATTGCTCTTGACTGAAGCAAATTGGCAAGAGATATTGGAACATGACTGATGTAGAACTCTCCTTGCATTGTGCATTGACATTTCATCTGCTTAAACTGTTAGGGATACCATACGTTGGTGGGGGCATCCTGCTCCCGCCCACACACACACACACACACACACACACACACACACACACACACACACACAGAGACTAAGTCATGTGTCTGCTGGAAGCTAGTCCACATGTCTTATATTCACACAGAGATTGACAGACAAAATTGCCTGCACATGCAATTGTGTGCCTTTGGTTTAATTTGAAGGCACACATGGGTCAAGGATTTCTCTCAATCAAAAACAAAGACTTCTGACAGTGGGAATGTCTTTATCCTCTGTCAGGAAAAAAAAAGCAAATTATTTGAATTAAAAGTGAGGGAATGACGCATGCTAAACTCACATCTGGGAGTGCACTGCCAGACTGCTCCTCCTCCTCCAACCCGCCCTTCCCCTCCTCTGAAGCCTTAGAAGTTGAGAGCTGGATTTGGCTCAATATGGCTCATGAAAATAAGATATCATGTCTTGCTGTCAGTCTGATGTTTTCTCTCCAAGTTAAGCCCAAAAGCATCATCCCATTGTGTGCTTCAAAATGAAGGCCCATCAGATTTCCAATTTCAGCCAGAGTTATGGTCTTCAGCCACGAACAAGTGGTGTGCTCACCCTCCTCATCATTCTCTCTTACCCTCTAGTCACCCTGTGCTTTTTGGCGTCTGCCTTGCCCCTGCCACTGATTGACATCTCCGTTATTATTATTGAAACCCATGTGATGACTTTGCCCAGTCCTGCTGTTCCTCACCCACAAATTTTGCCTGTGTCTTCATCAAACTGCTGCCAGAGGAAACTTTTTGAGCTGTTGCGTTGAACTGCTTGCTTTTTTATAAGATAGAGATAGAATGCTGTCTTACTGCAGGGTAGATAGTTTAAGAACGAAAATAGCAGATGTAGATCCACTCGTTTTTGTGCGTGTGCATGTATCACATTCACACACTGTTACAGGAATGGACAGCAGCAGTTTGCGAAAGCCTAAGACATTTTCCGAATATATGACACTAACTAGTTCAAATTATGCAATATAAATGAATACAGATAATATTGTGGAAATCTTTGGAACAGATAGCCCCTCCTTCCTCCTCTTCTTCCGGTTCTGGTTCCGGCTCCTTCACTTTATCCCATTTTTTTTTTTTTTTTGCAGTCAAGCTGCCCTACCACACAGTGATGCAGGTAGTGAGGACAGACTCAGTCATGCAGCTGTAGAAGTTGCTTAGGATCTTAGATGACATTCCGAGTTTCCTCAGCCTCCTCAAGACATACAGCCGCTGTTGAGCCTTCTTCACTACCTGTGTGGTGTTAAGCAGTGACGTGCAGTGAGGTTCATGGTTGGTGGGGCACGGACTCCTTTAGAGTCCGACTTTACAAATGTATAAACCCAAAAGGGTAGCCTATTCAGTTGGCTACTTAGTGGTGCAACGGATCATGAGCAATCTGTGATCTGTTTGGATCACACTCCACGGATCGGACCAGCCATGATCCGCGGAGGTGACGCTCGTTGCCGCCACACCTTGCGTTTTACCCCCGTGTTTGAACAAGAACTTCCGTTTTAAATACAAGGGAATTTGAGAGAATTTGCATATTTCCTGTCAGGAAATCGGCAATTTTCACTATAAGAATGTTCGAAATTAGTCATACATAAAGATCAGAAGACAAATATTAATATTCGTTTTATGTTATTACCCTGACCACACATCCCTGGTGTTAAGTGTCCAGGTGAGGTCATCACTGACGTGGACCCCCAGGTATTTGAAGCTGCTCACCCTCTCCACTTCAAGATCTCGGATAAACAGTGGCCCATGAGGTACCCTCTGCAAACTTCAGGATGATGTTGTCGGGGTGAGAGGCGACACAATCATAAGTGAACAGGGTGTAAAGGATGGGGTTGAGGACACAGCCCTGTGGGGTTCCCATGTTCATAGTGATGCTGGCTGAGGTCCTGTTCCGGGTCTGAAAGACTGGGGCCTGCCTGTCAGAAAGTCCTGTAGCCACTCGCAGAGGGTGGGATGCAGTCCTAGTTCAGCCAGTTTGTGGGTGAGTTTGTGGGGGACGACCGCGTTGAAGACCGAGCTGTAGTCAATAAAGAGTATCCTGACGTAGGAGTCTTTATTTTCCAGATAGAAGAGGGTATCATGGAGGGTGGCTGCAATGGCGTCTAAGGTAGACCTATTGTGCCTGTAGGCATATTGCAGGGGGGGTCGGTAGTGACAGGTATGCTTCTTTTTCGGGAGATGAACAGATTCTGATATCATCTTCCCAGTTGTAATTCCAACATTCTTTGCAATAGCCCCCACCTCATACCACCCCCATTGCAACCGGGCACTACATCCCATGCCAAAAAATCACTTGTATTACCAAGGAACAAAGTAGCTTTTCTCACTCTAGCTTTGGCTTCACCTACTGGTCTGCTGAGGGATGCTAATGTGCGTCTCAATATGTCACGTGAAGCTTCCGGAGTGATGGCTTTGTTGCCTAGAGTGAGAAAACTGTAGCGGACTGGAGCTGCTCTCAACAGGGTCATGTTCCACATTCACACGGAGGAATGTCTATGACACTCACCTCTATGGAAGATCAGATTGCTCCAACATCTGCATTCCAGATAAGACAAGGGATGTCTGGTTGTTAGATTCTATTGTGTGACAGGTTCAGTATGTGGTAACACAAAGCTAAATAAGGGGTGCACTGTGTTTGCATGCGAGTCTGTCTGTCTGTCTGTCTGTCTGCCTGCCTGCCTGCCTGCCTGCCTGCCTACCTGCCTGTGCGTGTGTATCTGTACCATAAATAGCCTATGGGAGGATTCATGTGGCCCCCAACAAGGTGCAGCAGTTAGGTATGAATTATTGTCTCCTCGAGGTCACTCCTTGTCAAAAAGTCTTTGTTCCACCTGCATAAATATCCTCCTGTAAGCTTATTCATGCAACTGAGGGCCAGATGAAACACTGCGATGGGCTTCCATTTGCACCATAGCCTCTACAACATTTCAGCGTGGGAGTTGGCTGAGGTGGGTGCAGTCGTGCAGGCAGATATGTGGGCCAACAAGAATGATATGTGGTCTAATGAATAAACCTAACTAAACCTTTTAATACCTTAAAAACATTTATTAAATGATGTGGATATTAGCACGTCAAAAGGAACTGGCCGAATGATGCCGGCAGGTACACAGTGCGAGAGATGCAGACCAATGGCAGAGCAAGATCTTTTGGAGGCGACTCGCATCAAACGAGATCACCAATAGGAGAGCAGGGTCTTGTGTCGCGTTCGAGGCTACTCGTAACTGATAACTTTCGAGTTCGAGATTCATGAGTCATGACTTCCAACTGTTCCAGGCACCACCGTCTGCTATTGTTTCATCATTTTTGAGTACAAAAATACACTGTGTGACGCCGGATGCGGAAGTTGGAGTACTTGAGTGCAATTGAGTTCAAAGTCGTGAGTTCACAGGTTTGGCTATAGCCCCGCCCACTTTTAACTGGAAAATTACGAGTTACGAGTAGCCACTTGAATGGAGCCACATGGAGTTTACAGTTGAACACAAGCGCAGCGGCGTGCTAATTTTAAAATTTTTGCTGACTGCGATCTCGTTTCGTTTAGCATCATGAGTCATTCGTCGTATTATGAGTCAGAGAATTCTTCGAATGCCGTTTCGTAAAATTAGTTTTTCGCTTGTAGGGGCTATTGTATCTCGGGGTTGCACTGTATTAGCATTAACTTGCACAAAAATATCGTTACACAATGTCAGTTGTTCAAATGAAAAATTTGTGATTCCTGATTCCTGATATGAAAACTTTGAAATCTTGCTGATCAGATAAACATTATTCAATCACTTGCTGCATGTTTTCTCCTGGTTACGGGTAGGGAGGGAAAGAATTGTTGTTTTGTTTGATGCTACGCGGGGTAGGTGAGCTTACTTGTTTTTGAGCACCCTTTTTGTTTGTTGTTTTGGAACGCCCCTCCCTGACGCCGAACGACCCGTGTTCTGTTTGTATAGTTATCAGCAATAAATTGATTTGTGGAGTAAAAAGCTGTTACTCTTTATGTTGCCCCCTAGCCTGGGACGTAACACAATTAAGCCATTCTGCTTGTCTCTGGAGGGGTTGGAGTACCAAGAGAGAACCCATGGAGAAAACAAGCAGACTGGGTGAAAACTGGGTACCTTCCTGCTGTGAGGCAACAGTGCAAACCACTACGCCACCATGTGCCCAAAAATATGAACAAATTCAAGCAAGTATTGAGTTGGGCCACCATTGAACCTCCAAACAAACATTTTCTGCTATCGTGGGTCAGCATTTGTAACTTTTACTGCTACTGCCTGTAGCTGCATTGGCCTTCCAGTTCGTCGTGTGATATACTCACCTGATACCCTGTGACTTAGGAGGTGACTCTTCCATTTGCATGGTATCCATTAAACCTTGTCAAGTCAAACTGTCAGTGCTCGTTGTGGGCCTGGCTTGTATAAAGACATGGGATAAAATTACAGCAACATCATTGTTGTGGCTTTTCTATGGGGAAAACTTATGAAGTCCTAAAAACTTCTGCGGACTCAGCAGGGTGATAGTGGAATATTTTCCAAAAGGAAAGAGGAGGGAAACAGAAAATAAGCGTCAGTGATCCTCCAAATGATAAGACACTGACAGTGTGGAATGATATAATGATAACACACATAGGCCTCTTAAAACATACACAGGCACAGGTACTGTACATGACCCTCATTTTGTAAAGGAGTAATTTTCTGTGAGATATGCTACACTAATTCATCTGGCGCACACTTTGTTTTTCCACTTTTTGTCAGCTTTCACCCCTTTTTTGTACCCCTGTTTCTTTAGATGAAAAATTTAAATATTTGCATAGTTGCACACATGGATCTGGATCTACAGCATGCATACAGCTCTCTCTCTTTGTGTCTCCCTTTCTCTCTCGCTTGGTCTCTGTCTCAATACATGTCTTGGTAAAAAATGTTTGCGAAACAGAGAACCAGCTGAGCTCATGTCACTTTTTGCCCCAGATCAACCTGTAAGTAGCCTCAGAGTTCCAATTGTAAATGCATGCACTCCGGCACCACACAACAGCCGACTTTCATTAGCCTACCACAGCCCTGTTTTAAGTCGCATGGGGTAAAGTGTGTTGCAAGGAGCACAAAACACGGATGGAGTGAGGAACAGATATCTGTATTTACTTAGTCAGCCAACGTCCACCCATGATTTAACATCAAAGCGGCCAAGGTTGAGCCAGAATTCACAATGTCTTCTTTCACTTTCATTTGATTAGCACCTCATCAAATGCTCATTGGCTATGGAATTTGAGACTCAGTAGAACTACACTCTGAGTGTCTCAGGAGGAACGAGGCATGCTTTGGCCAACATGGACAGCCGCTTATCCAACAGCCAGTGTGACCATCCTAGACTCTACAATTGGCATCTACTAAGGGCTTCTATGAGCTGTTCCACGAGAAATCATGTCTGACGGACTCAAAATGAAAAAACATGATCAGGAGACACTCTGCATCCTAGCAATAAATTTTGAGCATTAGCATGGCGCATGATTTGTGAAGACCTCACTTGGGAAATAAAACATTCACCAAAGCACCAGAAGGTTACCCATTTAATTGGAGGCCCCACCTTAAGCAATGTCAAATTTGCTCAGAGGAAGACACTGCTCCCCCAACATCTCCCTATGCACCAGGCAGCCCACCCTCCTGTGAGCATCAGTACAATATATGCCTCTTACCCTGCAAAAAGGATCACGCAACACCAACAAGAATGGTTCAAGACACTGCAAGACAGCAGAGTAGGCAAGGAAAGCTACCACTGGGGTCAGATGTCTGCCTGAAATGTCCACTTTAACCATCAAACTGCTCTCAAGCTTCAGCAACGACTGGAATTGCCTACCTTTATACCAAAGGAGACTGGAAAGACGCATGCTATTAGAATGCACATTTAGTGTTCATGTGATCTTTCTGTCAACTTTTATGTAGGCGTGCCTGTGTGTCAACAATACAACAGCAAAAGTGGAAATGTGGCATTTCCAAATTGTATAGAGGCAGATACAATTCATGCCATGTTCTCCTCAGTTCCGTTCCGTTCTCCCTCTCCCAGTAACGTTCTCCTTCTCCCGCGCTTTTTCGTCCACTTTCCTCCCCACATTCCCTCTCCATTTCCAAATAATGAACACAGACACATAAACTCTGAGACGTATTTCTGCCCCATTTCTACATTCACCTCTAGTCTCATGGTCATGCCACTGAGTGCTCACAATCAGGCTTCATATATGGAGGTACAACAATTAGATTTCTTGTGAATTTCATGGCGATGATTCATCACAAAATCACAGTTGCTGAGTACATGAAAATGATATATCAGCCCACAGAGCTACTGCATAAGAGAAGCCGAAATTAATCAATATACATAAGTGAAACAGACAGACAGACAGACAGACAGACAGACAGACTGGCAGGCAGGCAGGCAGGCAGGCAGGCAGGCAGGTAGATAGGTACTTTATTGATCTATTGATCTTGTGATCCAGGAAATTAAAGCAGATGGATAGATAGATAGATAGATAGATAGATAGATAGATAGATAGATAGATAGATAGATAGATAGATAGATAGATAGATAGATAGATAGATAGATAGTTTGGCTCCATGTGCCACATACACGCATGTGTGGTAGTCGATTTCTGGTAGTAAACCAGATACCACAATTGTGTGTATGGCACAGTGTGTGTGAATCACTGGCATAGGAACCACAGACATGGATGGTTGCCAGTTAATTCTCCAGCCTAATTGAGAGATAGCCAAAACATATTACCATGATATTGCTCTTCAAGATCCAACAGAGGGAAAGGTTTGTATTCATGTGTGTATGTATGTGCACAACGTATGGAATACGTAGATACCAATATGATATACGTTCCATGCGCTGGCAAACTTTGTTGACTTGTTTGCCGAACTTTCTCCTCTATACTTTGAAGTCCAAGGAGCGGTTAGGGAGTGAGGACTGACATCTGTTAAGCTTTAGAACTTGAGGGTCTAAGATAAGGTTTGTGGGTTGGACCCCTTTGCTGCATTTGCAGAAATCAGCCGGAGAGTTGAGATTCTTTCATGGAATGGAGTGTTTTCTCTCTCATCTGCAGATGACAGCGCAGATGCATGAATATACATAAATACGCATTTGTGCAAATACTTGGCAAATACTTGAGCATTATGTGACACATTATATGAAACTCTGATTACATGGTTGGGTTGGATTAAACATGAAACATCTCCAGAGCTACCATCAAGGCGTAGATTTTTATCTGCAGCAGTAAGGGCTGATAATGACTCAACAGAATGAACACAAATTCTATGTCCTCAGTCAGCAAACGTCACTGGGAATGACTGGGAATGTTGAATGCCACCTTTATCTTTGAGTGGAGACGACATCGTTTTAGTCACACGTCGAGCATAAGGCAAACATCTGCCACTCTGATGGATGTGCGCTAATCTCTCCCTTCCATCGAATTCTGCACCATGTACAGACCTTTATAACTATTCAGCCACTAAATTGGTTGAACCTTTGCAGCATTTTATGAACTGTTAAATAACTGAAGATGCTGCCACACATCTCACTTGCTGGAATCGGCCCTTTTCAGGCCATGACTCTATAACTTTGTTTTGGCCTGGAAAGAAATTTGGCTACAGGTGTGGGGTAATACACTGTCTGTGCACATTCAGTGGGCTAACATGGCATTTGAAAAAGAAGCATAAGAAAAACAAGCTCGGCTAACCAATCAAAGTTGTCCTATAAATGGTAGACCTTTGAAGTGTTGCCACAGTCTTCCTATACAATACTAAACAAAAAACACTGCATCCTCATGTCATATGAGCGACTGTGACATTGAAATCTGCCTGATTTGAAGAATATTGTTGAATCCTCACCTGGAAATTGTGATTGTATTCACCCCCATCATCTCACCCCTGCTGCAAGAGTCTGTCCAACTGCAACTCTGCCAAGCTTTCTGTGATGATGATGCCGACCTGTCATCTGGATTGTGACGTCATATGCATTCTAATGACATTGACGGGAGATTGTCTCCTAATAGCGAGTCTGACATGGCTGTGGGCATCAATGTTGGCTGGGCATGGGCATGATAACCTGACATGCCCGCTAAGTTCGGCCAATCACTACGATGCATAAGAGGCCGTGGCAATGTCTGGATTGGGTTAGGAGAAAAAAATAGTGAACTACCTTTGCATGGCATGCTGAAACACACTTCTTCTCCTGTTCTTGCCCCTCTTTTTCCTGTTCTATGTTACTACCGATTGAGGGGGACAGAACATATCTGAAATGTAGGGCTTTGTTTGAGTTGGAGCTGTGAAAAACAGGGTGCCCTTGAGAGAGGCACTTAACCTCAAACTCATCTGATGCAGAATGGCCTGGCCTGCTTTACGCTTTTCTTTGCAAACACAAATCTGATAGATCTGACACATGCTTGGTACAAATGTGCCCCCTCTCTTTTGAATTGCTGCATCTTTGTTGATGCATGCATGCTGCCAGGCATCAACACAAAAATATCTGGTGGGTTTGGATTTCCTTGACATACCATGTTTGCAAAAAAAAGCTGAATTATATATGAAAGGTAATTATGCTATTATCATGTTCACTTGCAATCCTGAGCACTACCTTGCACCTCCCAGTTTAAATAATGATTTATAATCATATTACTTCCCTGCAGAGCCTTGCCCCTGAAAATAAAAAGCTATTATCCAGTTGTCGGCTCCTGGAAATGCTGTGGGAGATGGAGCGATGACGCTGACACACTTACACACACCTGTGCATATGCACAAATGTGCATACGCATTCACAGGTTGCCAATGCATGCATTTGTGCTGGTGAACATTTGTATAGCTTTACAAATAAAGCTGGAGACTTCACTGTCAGTGAACTGGTGTAGATGTGGATCAGACATTTGCAGCATCTAGATGCATAGAATCCATGTGGAGCTGGACAAGATACATCTGCATCAATGTGCATTGAAACACATTTGAACTGCCTCAGAGGAGTGTTTTCTCTCTCATCGTGGACACTGGATCAAAGCTAAAACAAGGGGGAATCACTGAAAAGGGTGTTTAAGCCATGGCAGACCAGGAAAAGAGTTGCTTGAATATTTGTGATTGTGACAACATGATACAACAGCACATGAGGGCCCCTCCATGAGGGGGAGAGGGGAGAGAAAACTGGACAGAAAACAGAGGGCAGTTAGATAGGTGTGTGCCTAACATTCCTCTTTCCCTCTCTCCCACTGTCTGTGTGTGCATACCCCTTCGTCACTGAGAGCTGTACAAGTAACATACATTGGGCTAAAATCTTTCCTTTTTAGTAAGCCTTATAGTTAGACAAAACTATGTGGCCAGAATTAGACGATTCACTGTGCTTTTCTCCCCTCTTCCTCTTCCTCTCTCTCCTCTCTCCTATCCTTCTCTGCCTCACGTGTATCCATCCTCATCTTCATCCAGGTCTTGAAATTGCATGTTACTAATTGGGCTGCTTCCCTGGAGACTTTGTATTGTGCTTCATTAATCCACAGACTGCAGCTGAAGCACGACCAATGATGACAAACCTCCATAAATCCAGACCCTGCTCCTAATCGGCATGCTGTGCATCCCTACACCTGTCTCTGTCTCTCTCTCTCTCTCTCTCTCTCTCTCTCTCTCTTTTTCTATCTGCCTCCCTCTTTCAACCCAACCGGTCAAGGCAGCCTGCCCGAGGTTTCTTCCCTTTAATGGAAGTTCTTCCTTGCCACTGTTGCCAGTGGGAGAGATGTTGGGTCTCTGTGTGTCCATCCCAGTGACCTTGACTGTTTACATGACGAGGAGCAGTACTACCTACTCTATTTTGTAAAGCGCCTTGAGATAACTCCTGTTATGTTTCGGTGCAATACAAATTAAATCGAATTGACTTTACATGACATCTTGTGCCCCTATTCAGCGAGGCCCGTCGGACTTTTGGCCCAGCCTGCAGGCTGAGCCACTCTTGACCAGAGTGGCCCCTTGGTCCCTGTGCTCCTTGCAGTTGACCTCTTTTCTGTCTGTCTGTGTGTGTGTCTCTGCCGCATCTAAGTGCTATGTGTCTTCTCCTGCGTGTGTCCCTTTGTCCACTCTGGGTATCTGACGGTCCTGTGCATATGCTTGTTAGTCAGTCTGTTCATTCTGTGCATATGGCTGTCCTGTGTGCGTTTCTTTGCATGACACTGTCTGTCCTGTGTGTGTCTATGTGTTCAGTGTGTCATGTGTCTGTCCTGTAGTATGAGTCTGTGCATCTTGTGTGTATGTTCATTGCGGGCTGGTCAACGTCTCTGTCCTCATCTGGCTGCTGCGCTGACACTGCCACCAACCCCACATGTCGCCATCATTGGACAGGAGCGGGCCGGGCGTACCGGTGCTCCGCAACCCATCCATCCATTTTCCATCACTTATTCGTGACAGGGTTGCGGGGGCAGCGGTCTCAGGAGGGAACCCCACAACCAAAACATTTAAATGTGTTTGGGGTCAGATAAACCATGTAATCGCACCCATCAATACGGTAACAAAAAGTAACATCGAGTTCCTTGGCAGAGTCCTTAAGCGCCATCATCACTTGTCTCCTAAAGGACACAGCATGCTTCAGGTGCGGGGAGTTGCACCCCAGGCACCTAAACTTAATGGGGACTGAAGTTCACAGGGCTAGCTCCTTTTCCAACAGGAAGTTCTTTAAAACCAGGGGAACATTTGAAATAAAAACTCCTTTTGCAGGGTTAGCCGGCAGCAGCATCTGAACGTGTGAGCAGTTAATTACAATGCCACTAATCACCATCTGGTGCGCCTTATCAACACTATCCAAAAAATAACAACGTTCCCATTCATTTATAACCAAGCCTTTATGCTGTGCCCCCAGAGCAAGGTTACACTTGCCCACTGACATGTCAGCATCGGGGCACATTTTTATGCCATGCAGACACGTCAGTGTTTCCAGCCCACCACAAAGGGGTGGCATACCCGCAAGCATGGCAGCGACAGAGCTGCCGCCGCACAAATACACTTAAAACCAGACAGCAACTCACGCACACCACCCGTGACAACCGTCAAAGCACGCACAAACACCACCCAGTGTAGGAGAAAATAACAAAAAGCTGTGAAAAACTAGCAAACCTAAACTTTCACTCACCACCAGCTTTGCTCATACACTCACAGCATCCATTCTGGGTGAGAGAGAGAGAGAGAGAGAGAAAGAGAGGGGAGATGGGGGATGACGCCGTCGCCATCTTTATATCTGCACGAGACGCTCAACAACCTCTTGGCCCCAAACATCTGTAATGCCTGGCCAAACTCAGCCCCGCCCGTTACCTCAGGTCTGATTGGAGAAGACAGAATGGGACCTCACAAGTGACCTCCCATACCTTAACAGGCCTGAAAAGAAATTGAGAGTCTGTCAGGGGGAGGCTCGCACGAACTTGAGAGGTCACCATGCAACTGTGTAGGACCTCACCTTTTTGTGTTCATAATTTTTGAAATCTGAATTTATCCCAATATTCCGCACCTCCTTTCCTCCTGCTTTCTACATCTCAGCCCCCTCTGATATCGTCGCAATGATTGAATGATACAAAAAGCTTTTGAATTGCGGTCATAGTTTGCATCCACCCTGGTTTCCTACTTGAATCACATTTCATTACAAAAGTCAACCACTGTCATATAGTGGAGCTCTAAACTAATCTGACCAATCTGAAAAATGGAAGAGTATGTGGGTTGGTGATGGAGGAGCTTCCCAAACTAACTGAGCCGTGGGAGCTGTGATTTATGTGGCTTCTGATGAATTCGGCCCTCAAAAGGAGTTACAGATAAAGGGAGAGCCAGATCGGAACAAGCAGGATGATAAATCTATGACATGAGCTGCAGCCTCGTGTCATTACAGAGAAAGAGAAGGAAGAGAGAGAGAGAGAGAGAGAGAGAGAGAGAGAAGATGAGCGAGAGAGACACAGCGAGAGAGAGAGAGAGAGAGCAAGAGCGAGCTAGAGAGAGAGAACGAGAGTAATGTACCGAATCATTTTGCGTTTTTATGTAGATGTGAGTACTCACTCATCTGCATATACATGTCCAGAGACTGACTGTGTGTGTGTGCGAGCATGTGGCAGGCTAGAAATAATGACACACTAACACAGAATGACACAACTGGCAGCCCGTGGGCCGCATGCGGCCCGCCTGAAATTTTCGATTTCCCATATGGGGTGTGTGTGAAATGAAAAAAAACAATGCAGACTTGCGCCTCCACTCCTGCTGACACCTCACAGAGGACTGCTCGTGGACTGGCACACTTCCCCCGACGTCTCACGGAGGATTGCTCGCAGACCTGCATACCCACCTACACTCATACATACCACTGTTGACGCCTTAACTGCAAACACTGAGAACATAGCAAGGAAGCTTGACCCACCATCACAGCAGCATATAGGATTAACCTTCAAACATTAGCAGTCGCAGTGTTGCAGTGGAATGTGCAACGACATACTCCACACGGCACACGCACAAAAGAAAGGACTCCTGAAAAAGAGTTTTTTGAAAACCCAGCCCAGCATGTGTTCATGTGTGCGCATGTTGGTGCCTGCATGTTCCTGTGTTTGAGAGGTACTCCTCACTCACATTCAGTTTCTTTACGAGTTGGATGGTTTTCCCATTTAACCCAACCTTATATTCATTAAACGAGGATTTAAGCCCACCATAAAGGGAGAGGCCCCTTGGGGACACAGACACACACCCAGCATCTCTAAGTGGGGGTAGGGTGACACAGGGTTGGGGGTTTATTAGCTGCAGCAGCTGCGCTGCTCTGTTTCCATAAAAGGTAATTACTGCTGGTGGTAACAAGCTAATTGACTGCTAATTATGTGTGTCATCTCTGTAAGTGCCGTCCTCTTTATTGACAGATGGAGACAGAGTGTGCATCTACGTGCGTGTGCGAAGAGGGGACACAGCAGGATATGGCTTTAATGCCGTAGAGCAGCGCTAACATGATGGGCACTGTCGTGGTGCCTCATAGATGGCACTCAGGGTTACTGCATGGTGCCACGCAGGAGGGGCAAGTGATCCTGCCAGGGCTTCACCACCAGAGAGGAAATGGGAGAAATGGGTAGTCTACTGACACACCCCAGGGACCTGCAAGGGCCCTGATGCAAGCCCTCATATGGAAATGAAGGTCCAAACTCACTGGTCACACCAGGCAGAGCGAGGGGGAGAGACGGAGGAAAAGAGAAAAAAGAGAGTGGCTGGGCGTGTAAGTGTAGATAGGTACTTTATTGATCAATGTGTGTGTGTGTGTGTGTGTGTGTGTGTGTGTGTGTGTGCGTGCGTGCGTGTGAGTGTGCAAGCAACAAACAACAGGGCAGGATTGAGAAACGGATGCACACAGATGATCAGCAGGGAAGACTTCTTAAAAAAAGAAGAAGAAAAATATCAACACGTGGTGCAAATCTTTATAGTTTTTAATCTGGACCTGTGTCTCCTTGCTTGGATAGAGAGGAACAGCACAATATACGGACAATTAAAGAGATATCTGTAAATATGGAAGGTAGAAACAGATGGAAATAAAAACACAACACAGATCAAACATTATTATTGATAATCATCATATATTGATCATGATGTAATATCATAAAATTGTGAGAATTTTTTAAATATATTTTCTGATTTTTTATCATGCATTTGACCAATAACACTGGGTTACAAAAAAAGAACAAAAAATTAAAGTTGTCTGTGTAATTATGATTGAATTTGAACCATTTTGCACTGCTGAATCTCGAAGTGACATCCATTTTTCTCAACCAGGTCAGGTTGTTATGACTTGAATTACACAAATCCAATCCTCTATTTACATTTTTGTGATTTTATCGGTGGATTTTTGTTGATATTTCTCATCCAAAAAAGGTTTTAGGAGAAAAAAATCTCTTTCCAAGAGAACGAATCAATAAAATGGGGGAATCTTCAGAAAGTTGAACGTTGTCATATTTGGATTCAGCACATCAAAATTATCCTCAGTCAGCTAAAAAAAAAACCTTAAACAGTAAATTTGGTGTTGACCAGTGTAACAGAGCGAACAAAGGCATGACACAACACAACGTACTAGTAGCAGTGCAGTAGTGGTCGCCGTAGTGGCATTATAATCACCATAATCTTCATAATCATAATTTTCATTATTGTTATTATTAGACTTAGAATTTATTTTTTGTATTTTAGTAATCAAGTCTTATTGTTATGGGTAGTAGTATTGGTTAGTATCTTTAGAATTGTTATATGCACTATCGCTCTGAACGTACTCTAGAGCAGTGTTTCCCATCCAATGTGCCACGGTACAGGTGCCATCCCCCCACTTTTATGATTCAAACTTGGCACTCTAATATGAATCAAATACTTCTCATCATGTTTGCCTTCAAGCCCTCCATATATGTTCTAATTTCATACTATGGTCACAGGAGGCAGTATCAGTATCTTAAGTTGCAGTGTGTCGCCTGGTGCCCTCTTTGCCCTACTTTCAGCTCTGTTGAGCCACCGGATGCTCCACCTCCTCTCAGCCGTACACCAAACCCACTCTGCAGACTTCCTCCTCTTTCGTCTCCCTTCTATTCTCTTTGACCCCTCTTGAAACATTGCTGTCTAGACACAGCAGGCCAAAGGAGACAGGTGGCAAGGTCTCCAATCACTCTTTTGTCCTCTGCTCCCTGCTCATCCATATCCCCGATGCCCCCAAGCCCCCCCATC
>OMPJ01010829.1:0-12516 GCA_900312935.1 Carapus acus
CTCCTGCCATCTGAGCACTGCAAAGCCCGAGGCAAAAAAATCATAAAATGAAATGTCAAATCAAAGAGAGAGAGGACAGAGGACGGCGGGTGGGACGTTTCGAAGGGAGACGGGGGAGCTGCAGCCGCCGGTGCCGCTGCTACAGCTTATTTCCCACACATTGACTCAATCAAAAGCTCAGAAGTGGATGATATAAATGACAAACCTAAATAAAACTAATTACGCGAGATGCAGTGGGCGTGGCCTCAGCCTGGAACCTAGAAAGCTGTTTCAGGTTCTGTGCCTGGATCAAGGACACATTGACCTCATCCTGGTATCAAACCAGCAACCTTCTGGGTTCTACCTGCCTTGCAAGGATGCGTGCCGCCGTCCACATTATCTGAGGAGGGCAACCAGTGGTTCAGTACCTTGCTCAAGGGTTTTGCTTCCCATTCAAACCTTCCAAATCATAGCAATGACACACACAAACACACATACACACACACACACACGTTGGCACGCAGAGGCAGACTCACACATCCATACACAGATTGTTCATCTTAGGCGCATCGTTCCGTGTTAGACCATTTTCCAACGTTATCAACACTCTATGGATCAATCGCTTGTAACCGCCCCCTGAGATTACAGGTGTCTGGTGGGTGCGAGTGTGTGCACATATGTGTGTGTGTGCATGTGAGAAAGTGTGTATGTGTGTGTGTGACCCCGCAGCTGACCTGTGCCTGCGGGCTGCCAATGATCCTCGGGCCTTTTTCGATGAGGTGCGCGAGATGGCGAGGTTTGGTTGGCTGAAGGATGAATCAATGTGGCATGAAGAGGAGAATTTCCAGCCCATTTCCCGCCCTGATTAGCCGCCACATACGGGTCCTTAATAGCTTGTTGTGTGTCATAAATCTCCCTTTACCACCGCAACGTCGCCGGCGTATCACGACACGCGGTGTGTCTTACATATTAAACCCCCCCTGGACGTCGCCACGGGTTTGGACTGCAGGTTTGGATGTCAAATTCGTTCCATTTATTTTGTTGTCGGCGCCGTTAAAAGACGTGCAGCCGACCCGCTCGTATTCGAGCGAGCCCGCTTGCTTCGTAACAAAGCGGCTGCCATGTGCAGGAGCCGTGAAAAATTGTCGCTCGGTTCGAGGTGAAGGTCCAACCAACAGGAAACACAAAAAGCACAGTCAGTGAGTGTGTGTATGTGGTGTGTGAGAGAGTGTGTGTTCGGTGCAGAGAGCGCTGCTGCCAGTGGATGTGTGTGACGTGGGTCAGCTACAAACGCATTTCCTCGTCATGCGTATAGAAACGCAGCTACGCCTCGAACACAAGCCGAGAAGGTTTCATGAAACAAAAGCGACTGGAAAAAATAGATATTCATCCTTTGCCAGATAGAAAAACACAGTACAGACTGAGCCGGCATTCCCGACGACAAATTAAAAAAGGAATTGCAAACACACAGCCTGAGGAGATCAGAAATATGCCATTTGTAGTCAATGTCAAGTGACTTACTTAATTTCTAAATTGAATCACAAGCAAAACTGGAATGTCATTTGCAATAAATGTTGTGATATTAGTTCCATTTGTACATGTTATAAATCATTCTATACACTCCCAAAGTTCTTGTAGAGTATATGGTGCATACATTTTTGCAGCACATCATACAATGTATTCATTGTATGATATATTTGTAATATATTCCCATGTACACATATGTGTATATTGTACAAAAAGAAAATTTTGGAAAAATATCTGTATTGAATTCGATTTTTCTCTCAATATTTGGAGTGAAAAAGAATATAAGACAAATAAATCTTGAAAAATAATACAAGTCCTTAAAAGATACAACAAAAAAAGGGCGGCAACACTCCCCTCAAACTTAATCATAATAAATCTGATAGCAGAGACCTGGTTGCAGTTTCCATCTCATGCTTCACTCGACGCTGATCGCCGAGTTTCGCACTGCAACGTGCGTGCGATCAATGGAAGGTAATGATCATATACATCATAATGCTGCTCAGCCCTCAGCAGCTAATAGCTTTTCTAGTCACGGGACGGAGAGGACGAGCAGAGAGCAGCATTCATCTTTGTAAACACTCTGGACTGACTGGAATCCAAAAAATTGAGCGCCAGCGCCAAACAATCAATAAGAAACAATGTGGAAGAGAGACATCAGCTTAATATGAATTCATCACGCCGCCGCTGCGTTCAAGGAGCCTCTTGCCAGACCCTTTATTCTCTCTCCCACTCACTCACTCACTCTCTCTCTCTCTCTCTCTCTCTCTCTCTTTTTCTTCATGTACTGTGCATGATTACTGTCTTCATTTCATGCAAGGATGAAGTGCTTTTTTATCTATTATTTTTTGGTTTGTTTGTTTATTCAAATAAACAGCGTCAGCGCGACGGCGTATGACAAACACTCGACTGAATTGCCGTCACGGGAAGCGAGTCGCCTCTCTGACGCCTTTTGCTAAACGAGTGAGAGGAAACAAATATGAAGTGTTGTGTTGACTTCATTCCCAGTGCCACAAAAAAAAAAGCTTCGCCTGAACTCAGCGTAACCCCGGCAACGACAGCTGCGTCGCTCCGTCTATTGTTGGGTGTGAAGTGGATATACGACCGCATGTGAAAGAATTGCGGAGCAAACGTTGCGTCTTTGTGCTCCAGCATTGGCGGAATACAGGCTGGTCATACAAATAATGAATTTAAAGTTGTTTATTTTAGTGTCCCTGAATGAATCCTCCAAAAAACTGAACAAAAAATCCCACACAAATATCCTCCCGCCCCCACTTCTTGCATTTCTCTTCTCTGCATCATCTTCAATTTCCATATTTCCCATTTATTTACCAACATGGGCTTTACTTCTCTTGACCTCTGGGCAGTTTTAATCGCTTTAGTCTTAATGTGAATTTTTGGCGAAATAAGACTTGGAGCATTCCAATCATCCAAAGATGAGACGCTAAAACTGAAAAACTAAAATAAAAAAGTTGGCAATGAAAAAAAAAAAGAAATGAAATAAACGGGACATTCTCACAGAGGACATGGCGTCGCTTTTCCATTAGCGTGGAGCCTCTCGGCTCGGCTCGGGACTTTTACTGAGCGCGTAACGCACCATCACATCTTCCAAAGTGTTCACGCCCTCTCCGGCGCAACGCCTCCATCCAAGAATGGCGACGAACAGATGCTGACAAATGGCGGCGGAAACACACTCGAGTCTCGGGTCGGGAGGAAGTCGCGGCGCTGAGTTTACGAGCGTCGTAATTTTGAGCGATTGAGCTCGGCGCCGTTGGATTGGGAGCTTGGGAATTATCGTCAGTCTGCTGCGGAGTGTGCCACCCGGTGACCGAGCCGAGGGGGGTTCTGAGGGACTGGCTGCCCGGCTCAGGACACATAGGAGCCATTCAGGATCCACATGGTTGCTGGGTCAATTCCAGGCTTTTCTTAACTAAGTTTGAAGTAAATATGTGATGCTCAAGTGTCCTTAACCCTTGGAGGCACAACCTATCAATACCTACACTTTTCCAAGAGTAGGGTCATTTCTGACCCTAATTGGTATCCTACAAATATTGAGAATTTTCCAAAAATGAATGAAAACATAAATTTAGAAAAATATTTCCTCAGGTCACAAATATGTTTAATGATCCACATGGTTGCTGGGTCAATTCCAGGCTTTTCTTAACTAAGTTTGAAGTAAATATGTGATGCTCAAGTGTCCTTAACCCTTGGAGGCACAACCTATCAATACCTACACTTTTCCAAGAGTAGGGTCATTTCTGACCCTAATTGGTATCCTACAAATATTGAGAATTTTCCAAAAATGAATGAAAACATAAATTTAGAAAAATATTTCCTCAGGTCACAAATATGTTTAATGAGGAAAACCTAAATCATGAATATATTAAAAATTTTTCTTCATAAAGATTTTGAAGAAAAGTAACCAATGGGGTCATTTTTGACCACCTGTGCAACTAAGGGCAACTACTACTGAAGAAAACCAGACAAAAAACTAATTTCAAAGCTTGAGAGAGAACTTAGGGTTGCCAGTTGAACTCAAAGCAAAGTGTCTATGAGCACGGCACATGGAAAAATCTGCTGTAGGACTGAAAAACATATCAAAACATGGAGAAAAGTGACACTTAGGGTGGCAGGAAAGCCAGCCAAGCTCAGAGAGGACGCAACCGCCTCCCCAGCGGAGAAACATGTGATCAGACACTGATTAGACGGCGAGGTCTAAAGCTGAGACTTTTCTGAAACACTAATTAGTGGTGGTGATGGCGCGGCTCATGCCAACGAGCTCCGCCCCCCCACTGGGCTGCACCAACTCTTGGTTCCTCGCTGTCACATTAGCATAGCGGCACAGACGTGACAGCTAAAGAACAATACGCTATTAAATGGCTGGCATCTGTGTGTGTGTGTGTGTGTGTGTGTGTGTGTGTGTGTGTGTGTGTGTGTGTGTGTGTGTGCGCGTGTGTGTGAGTGCACTCTGTATCCCCAGACAAGCAGCAGACACAGGACAGCTGCCCAACTTGTATGAGCGCCTGATTGTGAAGTTACTGTAGCAGTAATGAATCTGATCACACGCACACGCACAGTCACAGTCACACACAGTCGCGCACACACACACACACAGAAACACCAAGAGCTGTCAGAGCCGCTCGGGTTTCATCCCAAACGATGTTTCACGTAAACGAGACTTTTTTTGGCCGGAGCGAGACGGTGGTGGCAGGCGGCTCCTCGCTCGCTCGGCTGAGCGCTAAATCTGCCGCTGAGGTCGAAACTGAAGAAAGCCAGAATTGATCAGCAGGACTCCATTAGGCGCCGGGTAAGATTCAGATACTCGGAAAATAAAAGGAACCCGAGGCCACCAAAGCCACCGCAGTGTTTTCCATGTGTGGATGTGTGTGTGTCTGTGGGGAAGTGTGTGTCTGAGGGGTTTTTAGCACACACTTATTTTGCTTCACTTCCATTCATCTGGGCCACACTGTTCAAAAATGTGTTATGTAGGTTGCTAGCAATGCTAAAGAGCCCATGAGTAAGGCATGAAGCCCTTAAGTCAGTGGTGGGCAATTAATTTTAACTAGGGGCCACATGAGAAACCTGAATTGTGTCAGAGGGCCACCAACTTTCTTCCATTCTGAAATGCTCCAAATTAGATATTTTGAATAGTTGGTACTGATAATCAAAATGTTTCTATAATTCATGTTGTTTATGATTAGCCTCACGTGAGCCGGACAGGGAAGTGCAAAGGGCCGGATGTGGCCCGTGGGCCGTAGTTTGCCCAGGTCCGCCCTTGGTGCCTCTCGGGTGCCTGACTAAGACCGCTTGACTCGGTAACACTCACCAGTCTGTGCAGACATCGGCGAGTGTGTGTCCAGATGGGTCGAGTGTGTGCAGCGTGACCCGTGGCTGCTCCCGCTCAGCTCGGCGCTGCAGACGCCGGCGGAGAGTGTTTGGAGGGATGAGAAGACTCGGGCGCGATGGGAAGCTGAGGAGAAATCAGAGACATCGTGAAAGATTAAGGGAGCTGCGGCCCAGACGATTGAAAAAGAGGTGGAGTGAGGCGAAGGAGGAGAGGGAGGGAGAAGGAGTGAGGGAGGGAGGAGAGGGAGGAGAAGGAGGTGATGGAGGTAATGAACGGCCTAACATGATGTAATATAACTTAAAAAACGAATGTGAGCGCGTCTGCCCCTGCTGAGATAAAATCCCTTTAAGTTTGTTCAGTGCTAAAGCAAATGAAAGTTCGGCCATAATGGAAAATAGGCAAGACATTAATATTTCACATTTTTATAAATGTTTCATTTACTCATTCCTCACATATTACAGTTCAATAGAAGCAGCAGTAACATCCAGGGCATTCATGAGCAACCAATTTTTTATTTCTATTACAAAATACAGCATGACTTGAAACATTTTAATTTCATTTAGTTACTCACATCATTATTATCATTGCTATCATTATTGCTGTTGTTTTTATTGACGATGATGATAATAACAATAATACCTTTGTTGATACTCTTACCAATCATTTCTATCAATGCTTGATATTTCCAGTGGTCCAGTGAAAAGTTGTGCTGAGATTATGAAGTTCAGTTTCAAAATAAAACATTTCTAAGTTCTCAGTCATCATTCATTTTTTAATCTTTATCTCTTCATAGCCTCCAAAGACATTTGTGATATTGTTTTTTCTACTTCCACAGTCACAGACACAACCCTGCCCGTCCATGCCGAGCCTCCACCAGCCGACCTCTGACCCCGGGCCGGTCGCGGGGGTTTTGATCCCTATGTACGCTAGCGGCAGCACAGCTGCAGCTACAGAGGGGAGACGTCCTCGGGCTCCAATTAGGCTCCCGAATCCCAGCCGAGACCCCCGCCCATGCCCCCACTGCACCCTCCACAGCACCCCCCCGAGGGAGCCGGGCCCTGACACTGATGTGGCTGTACAGCAGCTGAAGGGGAGGGCAGCAGCCGCAGCAGCCGCCTCAGCCGCGGCAGCAGGAGGCGCCACCTTTGAGGCACTGCCAATAAGTGCTTTAAAAATGTATGGCGCACTCGTCAAAAACTTTTCTACGTTTTGTGGTCCCATGGCAACCGACTCAGACCGGCGGCGTGGCTGCCAGTCGGAGAAGCGAAGGGTCACATTCCACACCCGGACGTCATGCGCTAGCGACAGAATGTGACAATGGAGACGAACAGAGATGCCGCACTGGTCACAGTTCTATATAATATATTCTACATAGCACACACACACTCGCTCACTCTGTGTCCGTCTAAATGCCGCCTGTACATTTTTATCTTCACATTATACAAGGCGAAATCCTTCATGGCAGAGCACTTGGCTGACGGCGCCTCCCTGACTTATGTTAATGAGCATCGGGCGTCGGGCCGACAGCCTGGCAGTGTGAGGAAGTGAGAATCCGTGCTGTCAATTATCCGGCGTGAAAGCCTCGTGGCACAGACAGCTCGTAGCCTCGCCGCCTCTCGTCTACCAAATATAGTTGTCCTTGCGCGCGCCGCCTTTCCTTATCATCAAGCGCTTGTCTGACGCGTATCAAAATGGCGGATGGGAGGGATGCAGAGATGCGACCCGGGTGGCGGGCGAACTCCATCACACAGCCAGAAAATAGAGAGTAAAAATGTAGGATGTCGGCACAAACAAGTACATAAATATGCATAGGACAAGTTTGTCGCGCTCCAGTGCTGCTGACATTTGCCTCTTCATTAAAATCACGTGGATCAAATCTGTGTTTCTGATTCTGGGCCTGATTCTGAGCGAGTATAGATAAATATGTTATAAATATAAATATGTTTCTTATCAGCAGCGAGATGGTAAATGCGCTCACGATGCATAATTTACTCTACAAATGCACACAGTTACACACGCAGAGTACCTTTTTTTCCCACTTTTGATGGGCAGAATTCGTGTTGAAAACCACGGTGGTACAGAGAAAAAAGCACAGGCCTCCACTAATGCAGTGTAAACACAATAAATGTGTGTGTATAAATTGTATTTACACACACTGGTATTTGTTTTTATGTGGGTCATATCGTTTTATTTTGACACATTTACCCCACACACCTTGCAGGCCAGTCCGTGAAAATATTGTTGTATGTGAAAGTGGTTCATGGCACAACAGGTTGGGGACCGCTAGTCTAGACCGCTAGTCCCTGTGGTAGGGGACTGACTAAATTCACGTATTCTTAAAACTTTTTTGAAAGATAGAGGCAGAGTAGAGGACATGAACCTTTTTAAGAGTAAGGTAAGAAAGAAGCTGAATTTCTTGGATCCTTCAATCAATACCTACCTACCTAGCAACCTACCTACCTGCTTGTATTCCTTATTTACGTGCCACACTGAATACAGCTTTCATGGACAGCCTTTTATTCATATTGGACTATTGTTATTTTCTATGTGCTGGGCTGTTTTCCAGCATCGGCACATTATGATTGTGTGTTTCGCAGTGGGTGGACTTTGCGGCGCTCTGCTCGACTGCCTCCTGCACATGTTCTGTCCACGTGCGCATGAGGAGGACAAAGGCCTCATCAGGGTGGAGAGCGGCGGTCACGGTAGTCCTATCAAATTCCTGCAGATGAGCCGCGGCCATTCAGCCTTGATGGGGGACGTCTCTGCTCAGGGTTCCACCAGGGCTCTACCAGGGTCCGACGTTTGCCAATCACCATAAAGCTTTATTCTTGTGCAATTTTCGCTCTTTTTGTTACATTTAATTACATTTGTGAGGAGTCAATTGTGCCTTTGGCCTGGAATTAATTGCGTTTGCACATCCAAGTTGTGTTCTGATCGGGTTACGTGACATGTCGCCACCCCTCAACTGGCCAAAATGCCTTGTAAAGTATGTCCAACTCTACAACTCATGCAGTAATGATTCTTTTTTGTCCCTGTTTTGGTTACAAAATGTTTGACATATATGCTATATATCTAAATTCTTTTATCAAACGTTTTGGGTGTTTTAATAATCGCAAAGATGGCAGGCTAGATAGATAATGTTTTCAGATTCACACTGATACAGACCTTCCTCAGATGGAGGCAACCAGGTTCTTGGATGACTCCACAGTTCTGAGATACCCATGGACTGATGGCACCAGGGCATGGAGGATGGTGGGGGTCTTTGTCTTGGTGTTGGAGGTGAACCTCATTGTTGTCTCCACTGAGAATAATAATTTAAGAAAGCATTGAAGTAACGGTTGTGATCTCTCTCTTGACAGCCCTTTTACAAATTGACTTTTCCGCTCACCTTTGCCTTGCTTGTATTTCATCGTCCTTCATTCAGTCCCCTTGTTCTACCAGTTGGTAATGAGGGAGCTTCTCTTTCAATGGCCTCTACCAAGGACCCCATACTTGAAAGGATCTTTGGAAGGCCTCCCTCGTCCTCACAGAGCTTGGCTCCGGGTCAAGACCCTGGAAGTACTCGTAACACTTGATACTACGCTGTACAAATAAAGCCGAGTTGATGAAGCTGAGGTAGGAGAGATGCTGCTTTTACTGATCAACCTCAAATCCTCCTGAGACGCCCCCGGCCTCGTTACGGTGAAAGCTGAGGAGGGTCACAGGCAGAACGGGGGGGCTTGAAAAGGACAGCAAAGAAAAGCTGAAGCCAAGATGAGAACGAGACAGGAACATTTTCTTTTCCAACCCTGACAGAAACAGTTGCACACCCTGGAGTGCACTTAGCGAGAGCCCTTATGAAGAATCCAAGAGAAAAAACTCCTCACATTAAAAAAAAGAGAAGGGGTATTATACTAATTTCTCCAGCTCTTGTAAGAAAGTGACCCTGCTGGAATTATACGGGAGGATTCTGTGTCTACGGGACCACATAGATTTGATGTTTTTCCCCGTGTGATTTATTAAACAGGCGAGCTGCGATGGTGGGAAGGTGTGTGTAGGTGGAGATGGGGAAGGCGGTGAGGGGTGGTGTAACATGCTCCCATGGGGTCTGTGTGCACACGGCTATGTGACAAATTAACATCAAAAAGTGCTCCTCGGGCCCAGAAGCAAAGGGGGGGAACTTCTCCGCGGCTGATTTATGTCGGCACTTAAGTTTCCAGAGATCGCAGCACTCGTGGCCGCTCAGAGGCCTCAGAAAACCGAGGTGGCCCCACGCAAGAGCCGCCATGACAGCAGGGGACCTCTGAGGATGATCCATCTGCGCTACCCATCCTCCATTTAAGGTTCGGTTCATCTTAGGACTTCTTTCTTTTCTGTACAACGCCCTGGGAGCAACTAGAGGTGCAATGCCTTGCTCAAGGACCCTTCCACATTGCTTCACATCAGCACTCGACCTCCTGCTCCTTTTGCTTTCCTCTGAAATCCGCATGTAAAATCCTGCAGAGGCCCTGGACCTAACACCAGATTTAGAGTAAATTCCCCCAAACTGTTCCACAGCGTAACATGCTGAGCTTGAACCATTATGAAAGTTTAATCAGCTTTTCCTGAATAAAAAGGCAGCGTATTGATTCCCTCTCGAGCTTCTCATCGCGTTCTTTGGCAGATTAAAAGCTGGAGCCAAACTTTAAATACCAGGCCAGCTCGTCTCTCCTCGCGGCGGATATCATCGGGGAGCAAATGGCCGTTAAGGTAAACAGCCGAGCTCCTGGACGCTTAACTTTGCTTATGATTGTCTCACTTCCAATATCGTCGTCCCACCTGAGTCTCCTCATATTGGATCTGTAATATGGAGGCAGATTCCTGCATTATTTCATGCTGAGCCTCGTGTCTGCGCGCTGCTCTTATAACTCCCCCTATGCACCGCGAGCATAAACAATTGTTTTAATCTCCCGGCTCTGTGGCTCCGCACACTCCGGCTTTATCGAGCATAAGTTTGCTCCGGGCTCTCCCTCGCTGCTCACAGAAGGGAGGAAAAAAATATTTAGAAGAGGTGAATGGGGATAAAGCAGCGTATGCTTATTAAGCAGGCTGACCGGTGGGACGGCCGCCATGCTGCTCGCACCAAGCGCCCGCTAATAAACTTTGTGTGTGAGTGTGTGTAAATACACACACATCATGCTTTGGCTTGGAACTTATTGGGACACATGTTGACTTCGTTAAAGTTACGATTCAATGTGAAAAAATCTACCTTTTATATGGAGTTTATTGATACACATTTAAAACGTATCTTGAAAACAAAACATGTCAAAGACGCACAATTGAATAATTCTAATCACAATGAAATGCAAATTGACACATAAGTACTTATACATGCAGATTATTGCTTTGGCCCATTAACTGATGCATACAACCAAGCCAGAGGGTTGCTGGTTCGATTCCAGGCTTCACTTGAAACACTGTCAAAGTACCACTGAGCAAGACACTGAAACCAAACTTTCTCCCCGAGGAAAAGAACAAGGTAGCTCAATTGCAAATCCAAATAAGAATGCAAAAAGCTAAGCTAAGACACTCTCACACTTTAACTGCTTTCAGTTCTTGGAGGGTAACATAGGTTGATATTCATGAGCCCCAGGTTTGCATGGATATTACTAAAATAAATGAAAATCAGCCATTTAGTTCGTTTACAGGGTGAAAAATTCAGACCTTGACCATCCCCTGTTGCTGCACATGGGACCAAATAAGAAATTTAATTACAAATTTGAAATTCCACCCGTGCGTTTGAGGCTGGACAGGTCCAATAAAGCCCAAATGGGCGATTATGATGTAGAATCCCAGCTGCCTTTGACCTAGTAAAGAATAACAAGCGCGTCTGTGCGGTCTTGTTAGTGTTTACAGGAGGACGGGGAGGCGTGGCAGGGCCAACAGATGGACCCGAATCTGCAGCCCTGGGAGGGGGCGCGGGGGTGGAGGGGGCACGACATCAAAGCCAAAGACCCTAAAGGACGGAAGCCGAGCGGAACCACGAGAGCAAAGAACGTTGGGTGAAAGCCGCCGAGGCGAGCATGTAATATTCAGAAGGTTGGAGACGTCCGTTACCACGCAAACTTATTTGATCTGCCACTATTATTTCAAGGGCGTACAAAAGCCCGCAAAGGTCCCCGGCGGTCGTGGCTTTTTGAAGTTTCGAGAAACGTGCCAACCTGCCAGAACCTGATCAGAAGATCCCCTTTGGAGGTATTGCAGCGATTAATCTATATTTAGTGCACGTGGTACCGCGCGGTGTTTGCGAAACACCGTTTGAAGTGGGGCGTTGACGGGAAAGTCACAGTGGAGGAACAAGGATGTTTGTTTACAGGCTCACTGCACCCTTGTTCAAAAAGGCCTCTCGAGGTTTTGGGTTTTTTTTTCTTCTAATGCACTTCATCAAGTTTGTTAAGTTTCTTAGATATTCCCACTTTGACTCACTCGCTGCCTCTCCTGACTTGAACTGTGACTTTCTGTTGTGTCCGATGGTCATTTTTTGGAATGGATGGCATCTAAGTACAATTATTGATGAATTGCTTTCGCTCCCCTGGCCCTCAGTTTCCTTTTACGCTCTTGTTTTCCTAAGGAGCAGCAGGCAACTGGCCAATGGGGGAGTTGAGGGTTCCATGGACATTTCTGTCTCAGACAAGGCTGGAGTCAAACCTTCAAATCAAATCAAATCAAATCAAATTCAAAGACTTTCTGAGGCTTGCCGCCCTCAGTCAACCTCCTTTGTCTATCTATCAACATTCTAACCAATAGTCTGTGTGGGTACAGATAATTGCGATCTGGGATCTAACCAGAGAGTTTCCGTAGGTTCAGGAACCTGCTAAGTGGAGAACGAAAAATCTTCAAGAAGCTACCAAGTACCATAACAGAAAAGAGGCGTCTCGCTCTGCCTGTGGATGGTGCTGAGGGACACAGGTGCTTAAGGACACAATTAACGCCCTCGGAAAGGGATCAAACCAACAACCTCCTACTAGCCTCCCTATGACGCCCAGAGATAAGTACCCCTGTAAGATCCCCTGTTGTTCCACCACAGCTGAGGAAGCTTCTTCACCACGGAGCTAAAACATCTTCAACCAAAAATCAAGAAACAACAATTCAACCACATCTTTGGAACCAGCACGCGTCAAGACGAATCCTCTGCCCCCTCCACCCCC
>OMPJ01010829.1:12576-26513 GCA_900312935.1 Carapus acus
TCCCACCCACCATCCCACTAATCTGTCATCTAGGCCCACGCTGCTGTTACAGTCACGTCAGCCTTTAATGGAACATTTTGCCCTGACACGTTATAACGGCGCCGCGCGTCTCGATACGTTTCTGCTGCTGTCAACGTAAATATTAATGACACGTCGAGCCGTCTGCGTTCGGTCTGACTGCACGGGGCGAAATCTCATCCCTCGGCCTTCGTCAGCCCTCATTAAGGCGGAGATTCGTTCCATCACGCTCGCTTTCTGACCCCATCGGATGCCATCTGCCTCGCTCCTACAATCCGCCAATCACAGGCTAAGTATGGACGCCAACGTCCATCTTTTGGCTCTTTTGCATGTCTTCAACCCCTCCAAAACTGAGCTTGCGTGGACTGTGAATTTCACCTTCATTTTTGCTGAGCTTGAGGAGAACATCTACACTTTGAGAGGCGCCATTCAACAAAGAAATGAAGGAAAAAAGACAGTTGAGGCGACTTTATTTGGAATGCAAATCAAGAACTTAGCTTGACAGACAAAGAACTTAAAATTAAAGTCCTACAAATCTGTTTTGGACTTAATACAAGTTCTTTGAGTTGCTGGATTGAGTACAAACATCACATTGGGACACATGGAGTCAAAGACTGACATTGGCATAAGATGCATAATTTACACACATTAAATTTGTCTGAGCAAGGAAAAATAAATAAACCTTCCTGTTTTATGTTGTCCCCTGTTCCGCACCAGGACCTTGTCTCAGTCTGACATGGTTCGCATTGACTAAATTCTGAACTATTTCAAAGCCTTCTTCTTCTTCTGGGCCTGTTTGTCTCATCGTGCATGTTTGGACGCTTTTCAATTCAGATTTTGAGCAGTTGGGAATAGAATCATTAAATCTATTCTTTGTCTAAAAAAAATTCTTGAGTTGGCAATATTTTGGATTGTGACTTTGTGCAAGAACTGAGATTTAAGATATTTTGAATTTTGTCCCAGTACAAACCCAACTTCCTCTGAGGTTGGTGTGGTACTGTAGTAGTGTAGTTCTTGTTCTTGTTTTAGTTTTATTATGTGCTTTTGCCCATCACTAAATATTGGCATTTTACACCAAATTAATAGTGTAATTAACACTGGCGGCCATGACCGACGTGGCTTGTTGCTCCCTTCATTACCACCCCTAAGTGACTCTAAATATTACACGACCTTTTACTGATCTGACGCCCGACGGTTACGATTGATCCTCTAGATTTCAGACGCCTCTACTTTGCAGACACACACACGCACTGGCGCGTGCGTAATGTGTGATTACATTAGTGCTTTTCCCCCCTAAGTGACTTCCCAAGGAGACAGAAGGGACACTTCACCATCGATCAGAGTGTTTCAGTCTTGGGGAAGATGAAGAGGCCTCCAGTTCATTTCAGAAAGCGAGAGGTGACGGTGTGAGATGCTGCACATGATTAAGAGGAATTAACGTCTCGAGCCCCTCTGAAGACTCCAGAAGACATCTGAGCCTCAGAAAAACCCCCAAAACTAAAAAAAAAAAAAAAGTGCTGCACATATAATATTCTGATGGATTTGCATTTGTTAATCATTATTTTGGCCTCCAAGGCTTCGTGGAGGCAGGTTGGCGCTGTGTGCCTCGCTCACCTTGACACCATTTTGGGAGGAGCCTGGAATCGAATCAGCAATTCTGCAGTTTCTAGTTGACTGATCTATCTCAGACACGTCAACATATTTACTACAATTATCCTTACACTTAAGTCGTACAGGTATCATTTTATGTACATTAAAAAAAAACTAAATTGTGCCAAGGTATCTACTTTTTCCAGCATTTAAATTTATGTACTCTGTTTCTGTGTTGTTTTTGAGTTGTGATTTTTCGATGTGAAATAAAACCAACAGAAAACAAAGAGATAGCCAACGCTCACAGCTTTCTTGGTGTCTTGCTCAAGGACACTTCCACATCTTGATTACTGATCTAAGATCATTAGTATTGAAATTATTGAACAGGACTTGGTAGAATCACCTTAAGCTCAATGCCAACAAATCAACCAAAATGAAAGCCCAGGGTATCAAACCGGAGCCATCTGATGGCTTCCCTCCACTTTTCCTCCGTGTTGATGAACTCATCTGGCGCTGACGGATCCCTGCCTGCTCCTCTGCATGCATTCCTAATCAAATAAGCCGCTCTGGCTTTATTAACCGGGACAAGCCGGGCTGAGATAAGCCTGTCGTTTTAAGCCACTTCACCGCGGAATGAGAGTTGACTCTGGGAGCCGCCAACGCCGGCGCGAGGGTCCGCGTGTTATTGTCTGAGCTCGACCCCAGCCTCCGGAGAGAATCACTTCCTCTAATGGAAAAGTATTGTCTGGCCACCGAAGACACCGGCCCGGCAGGAAACGCCTCAGCCTAGACCGACTTAACGCGCAAGGCGCGGATGGAGCTCTCTATCCGACGGGAGGCTATTTGGGATTGTAATATACTCGCAGGTCAATTCAGATTACGCAACACGCCCAGAGTGGACTTGGTAAAGCTTTAAAAAAAAAAAAAAAAAAGATTCCTCTCTCTTCCTTTGGTACCTGTCCTGCGTTTTCTTTATTTCAATTCAAAAATCTAAATCTATCAATACAACACGACAGTTGCCCCGACTATTTTTACACGATGGACCAGCTGTATAAGAGGTCAAAGGGGTTAAAGGGGTAATTTACATGACACAAAAACATGTGTAATTCTAATCTAATCGCTACATCTTGTCTAATGTATTCGATTTCCAGAGTAATTACCCTCTAATCTAGGAAATATGGTACAACTCTCACCATAATGCTGACTGAAAGCGTATAAAATAAGGTGTCCGTTTTTCAGAATAAAACATCACTGAGATCATCATTTCAATAGAAATGAAATAGAAACAAAAGTAAAGACCAAAAACAACAAAAAAGAAAAATAGCGGATCAGTCTACCCCTGCAGCCCGGTACCAGCTGACCCACAGTTCAGTTCTGGTCACTGGCCCGGTTATTGGGGGGACCCTGCACATGCAACGCCAAGGCACCAGGGTGATTTATTGTGATGGGGGTTAATGAACACAGCGTTTTGCAGTTAGTGACGCTCCCTCGCCAGGACTCGGCCGGGCCGCTGCCTCGGTGGGCTGCTGCATTCGGAATGAGCTCGTTGTCTTCTGCAGGATGGAGTTAATGTCTCAGCGGAGACGTGCGCCATTACGCTGGAAGGACGGGCGGGTCGGAGACAGTTCAGCGCACTCCAACGTATGCAAAATGTACAACAGAGCCGGCGAGGAAGCGAAGGAAATATTCTCCGACAGACGGTCCCGGAGGACGACCAACTCCATTTGCCTCCCGGGTTCCCTCTCTCTCCCTCCCTCTTTTCTCTCTCTGTCTTTTTTCCCCTCTCTCTCTGGAGATGCAGGACGTGTGATACACACATTATCTCTCTTCCCTCTTTGTATTTATTTATTTTTTTTGCATCTCAACAGGTCACGGCGTCTCATCCCCTGCAGAATTCACCCCCGGGTCGGCTGCGAAAATTGAATGTCCACCGTTTGTGCCACAAGGAGATCCTCCTCCCTCCTTTTGTTAAGTTGCTTGGCCCTTTTCCCCCCCATCCCCTTTTATTTCCAGAGGTTTGCGTTGACATTGCGCGTGATCTTCAGTGTAGCGCGGGAGCTCCAAACGTGGGTCACCAGAGTCTGTTAAAGAGCAGAGGAGAGACGGAGAAAAGGAGATCAAATCATGGAAACCACAAGAGCAAAGACATTTTTAGGAGCGCCCGTATCCGCTCTTCAAGGTTGGAGTGCTTTTTGGCAAAGACAATCAATGAGGCATTACGTTTCTCTGCTTAACACAAGCGCAAGGTGTCGCTTTCAAAGGGAGGACTTGCGCCTCGAATGACACCGGCTGATTTTCCGTGCTAATTGCATGGGTGCAGGACCTCCACCGGAGGCAGTGAATGGAGGGGGCGAGGAAACCCTGGGGAGGCAGGAGGGGGGGGGGTTGCGCAAGGTTACCGAGGGTCACAAAACCACAAAATGAGAGGACGATGCTGAAGGATTTCTCAAACACCTAGAAGGGGCATTTTTCCTGGTTAAACCGCCGTCAGAGGAACATGGAAGTGTTTGGGCGGCGTGCAATAACGTGATGTCCACGCCGGGCGAGATTGGAGCTCTTTGCTACCTGTTTTTGAGGTTTCCCTCCATTTAAGAGTGATGATATAATTACTCGCTAGCCTCTCTAGCGAGTAATTGTGATTTCTCACATTGTTATGCGGCGTCTGGTTTGTTGTACAACAGAAATGAGAGTCTGAAGTATGTCACTCATCCCTGAGGGAAATCTACTCTGAAACTGCAGCAGTAAGGGATTAATTAAAGTGGATACATTTAAAAAATCGTCAATGTGAAAATTAGAATTAGAGTGTGATGCTTTTAATCACATGCATGGGGACAAGTGAGTGATTATAATCGTTTCCCACTGGAGCAAAATGCTTCGCTTGCACACCTTAATCCCATCTGCTCTCCCAGAGTTCCCCCTTGAAACCGCTGCACACAGGTGCAACGGATTTGAAAGCTGTATTTCTATGTTCAGGTCATTTGATTGCTAAACAATGAGATTGAATATAAGCAATTTGAAATGTGATTAAAGGCGATGAATCAGACATAAACATTAAAGCCAGCCTACCTTTTATCAGTGCTTGCTGGACCCATGGATGACCCGGTTGGAGGCGGGGCGCTGAGCTAGGAACCAAAACAAACAAAGTCCATGTTTACAAAAATTGCGATTCACAACATCAGCAAGTTGTCCAACAGTGTCAGCATATAATATTTTATGGTTACGTTCTTGCAACACACACATTTTATCACAGTCTTAGGACAAAGTTATTTCATCATAACAGTTTGCTGCTGTTTATCATTCTGCTTTTAGTTGTTTTTTTAGTTACAGACATCTAGTTATTGCCATACTTGATTAGATTACCGAGTTACCAGACAGGAAAACATGCTACATTTGCGTTTTAGAGAGTGTTTATGTTGTGCTAAGGTTAGGGCTGAGGTTAGGCCGAGTCGGTTTGTTTACCTTGTGGGGCGGAGGGAGGTCGTTTTAAACAGCTACTGCCGTCCTCTCTCTGCGGAGGTCAGCTGGGGGTCATTTAGAGTCTCTTTAACGGGCGGGGCAAAGGCCGGCTCTTTAAACGACTGCATCGAGAGGGTCACATGAGCGGAGAAAACAAGAAAGAGCAAAACAAGGAGGAGAAAGGAAAAGGGAAAAAAAGAATTCCCGGCCTAGAGGAGGAGGTCGGGGGAGGATGGAGCTACGGGTCGGTTCTGTCAGAGCAAACAGTCAGGAAAGTTAATGTGTGTTTGCTGAATTCCGTGAACAAACAGAAGTGGATAGACTTCCAGGAAACGGCGGCTCAGTTATCTCTAAATCCCGCCGAATGCATCACACTTCGTGTAAATACAAATAGAAATACTTTCTTATCAGATCACCAAGGTCAACCACAAGGTCATCCTGTGGTGCAAATGCTGCGTTTACTTTGGGATTTTATCCTGGAACATGCAAACATTGCTTTGGTTTTCTCACATTGTATTTTGATTCTGAACAAGATTCAAGATTGAATTTTTTTTTTACGGTTCTTTCAAAGGGGATTGTTAGTTTAGATTAGGTTATTTTAATTAGAGCATAATTAGTCTCTCAAACACAAAAAGATTCTTTCAAAATGTTTATTCAGCATCAACAAAGAGGAAAATATTAAAGGGCTTACATAAGCTCAAAAGAAAAAACCTCAACAAATCTCTAGATGGAAATGTTTATCTTTTTTTTCTTTTTATTTTTTTTTACTACTTTACCAGCAATGTGATTTAATATCTCAAAATCGCTTATTAGGCCTACAAAGGCAGATAAAAGGATAGGAAATGATAATGATAATAATAAAAAAAAAGACATCATAGCTGCAGATCATTAAAAATTTCACAAAAATCTGAGAAAAGAAAGAAAGAAAAAGCTCCCGCACTGTTTTGCAGCTGTGGTGACTTTGACCACATAAAATATGAGCAGCTATTTATAAATGCATTAACTGGAGGGGGAGGGTGGGGGGCAGGTGTGTGTGTGTGTATGTGTGTGTGCTTTTGTGTTTTGGGGCTATACTCATGAACACAACTACAGGCGTGAGGGAATAAAACAGCTGACAATATCCACATTTCCACACCATGCTTTTATAAGCCCTTTAACACTATAGAACTATTATCTTACAAAAGAAGGAGGAAAACAGCAATACAATATGTTTACAGTGAGACTTTTCGCGCTCCACCTTATTTTTTTTTTTAGGGGTTTATCCATTTACAAGGGACACATTTCACCAATTCACCCCGGCGGGTGGGCGAGCGAGGAAAAAAAGAAGCTATCTACAGTACCGCACGGTATTCCAGCTAAGCTACCACACTTTTTTTTTAAAGTGATCAACCAGAGTGAGAGAAATTGAGTCAGTTGTGCAGGTTCACTTTTGCAAACGATTTTTACCCAAGAAAATGGACGCGACGCCGTTCCTCACCGTCACATCGCCGGGAGACGAACTTAATGTGGTGTGGAGTCAACATCGAGTCGATTCCTCCTCCGGGAAAAGGATAAATTACGGAAATTGCTTCACACTTTTTGCCCACTGGGAGTGAGGCAGGGAGGGTTTTTTTTTTTTTTATATAGGCGGGAGAGTGTGAGTGGAGGGGCATGGATTGTTGGGAGCTTTTTTTTTTTTGTCATTGATTTGGAATCCGGCTACGGTGGTTACATTTGTTATTATGAGGTGCTTTTAGTTTTCGTTTCAATTCTAAAAAGGTGGGAGCGTCCATAAAAAATCCATTACTTGGGTTGAAACAGCCATGAGGACTCAGGGGTGCAGGTGGTATAAACAGTTCAATATCTGGAGTACGGCTGCTCTCTGTACACAGCCTTGGTCGTTCGTGCCGACGGCGCCTTGCCACGATTATTTGCCCACTCCTCCTGACCTGATTCAGGGGAAAGAGAAGACACAAGACACAAGACAGAAGGACTTCAGACGGTTTCCAAAGGTGGCGAGGGAGACGAGCGGCAAGGGCGCGACAACAAAAAGACAAAGACCCAAGTTGCGAGGCAATTGGTCGGCAGAAAAAAATTCAAGTAATAAACAAACGAGTGAATGAATTAATAAATGCACCAATGATAAGTTTTTTTTATACAGTATATAAATGTCTGTGTGTGTGTGTGCATGTGTACGTATACATATATACTCTATGCATATATGTATACTCACAGTGTATACTGTATCTATACAGCAGCTATTGTGAGTGTGTGTACACAAACACACGTATGTGTATACTGTATATGTGTATATGTATGTGTGTGAATAAATATGATGTGGTAGGTGAAATATAAACAAAGATATGAAATATGAGGAAAGACAAGAATTAATTAGCTAACTGACCAACAAGCTAACTCATCAATACGGCAAATCAAAAAACCAATCGAATAGATAAATAAACAAACATATAAATAACTACAGAATAAAAAAAACTGGCTCAGGACACAAAGAAGTAAAGAATCGAAAAAAAAGAATGAAAGAATGAATGGCTAACTAAATCAATAGATATTTTAAAGTTGAACAAACAAACAAACAAAGAGATAATAGCAACCCACACTGACGCTGAGAACTTCCACCTGGAAGGATCCATCTGAGATAATTGAATGAGAGGATCAAATAGCTGCTGAAAAGGACCCGTTTAGCGTCTCCCAGGAAAAAGGTCACAATTACCATTAGACCAAATCTACCGCCACCCCAGCCCCTCAGAAACCCCTCCACCCTCCCCTCAAGTCAATGTGAAGGTGCCAGTATCGATGGCACCCTTTGTCTGATCTCCAGCCAGCGCGCAGGCCTCCCCCCCCAGAGCCGAGCGCCGCCTCACAAAGGTTTGTTTTCTGGCGGTTCAGCGTCTCTGCTGGCCGATAGCCTTTAATTAAAGCTGTCGCCCTGTTACTGACAGCCACCGCCAAGAAATGGACCCAGGTAACCTTGTGTTTTGGCGACAAGGATGCACATCAGCTTTGTTTATCTGATTTCTTTGAAGCGCCGGGTCGCCTTTTCCCTGCGTGACCGCACTGCGCTAATAGCTGCTGGATGTTGTTTTTATTTATTTGTTTTGTTTCTTTATATATTTCTTCTTAGTGCGTTTGCGCAATTTTTTTATTTTTTTTGTCAGTGCGTGGGTTGGAGTTGGAGAAGCTTTCTGCAAAAGGTTTTTATACTTCTTCTAATGTGCTTGCAAAGGTCCTCACTAGCCTGAAACAGGGTGTTTTCTCTACAAGTTTGACGGATGTTGTTGCATGTGTGGTTCTTTTCCTCGTAAACACCCTTAACTTAATATCATTAGCACCAAACAGCGGGCAAATACCATTCTTTAAAAAGTTTCTGATAGTTTTTTTGATAGTGTGTGGAGGCCACGCCCCCTCACACCCGACTCTCTCCCATGCCGACACGATGGCGCTATCACGCCACAGTTTGACGTGAAAGTGCCGCGCCAATCGTCTTGACCTTCAGGCTTAGACGCAGCTGCGCGTCCCCATCACACACACATGCGCACACACAAACACACACACACGCTCCACCATCACTCTGCTGCGCTCTGCTCAGCAGACGTGACCTTGACCCACTTTGGTCGCGTATCTTGTCAGAAAGTATCGCCGACGCTTCCTGCCGTGATCCCCGTAGTGTTTGCTCTGCTTGTGTCGTTTAACAGGCTTTGTAACCGCATCAGAAAACAAAGAGGAGCTGCTGAAACATGTTTTTATACTTTTATTGGATAAAAACAGTATTTTCATCCAGTTATGCTGGATGTGGCAGAGCCAGGATGCTGTCTGAACAGTGCTGGCGTGTCTTCAGCTTCACTCCAGGGTTGCTGTGTGAGCAAGGCCTGGCTGGTTTGGACTCAGGCCTCCAGGATTTGTGACTCAACGTGGACAAATTTGGGCCCTTCTATCTACAATTTGAAGGTCCTCAGCTGATATCTAAGGGTAAGGTGTACGCAGCCCTTAAACAGGATTGAGAAAGCTTCTGAGACCAGAAGTGAAACCTCCTCAGGAACCAACCTGGTCCATTTAGTACCTTTGCTTTATATGTGGGGACAGGATGTGCACATTTTCCCTAAACCTGAAGGTTGGGAACACACAGATACTTTAATTGTACCTCATTTCTGTCCTAGTTTTCATTCAGTAATAATGTAAAAATGTCTTATTAGGGGACATTAAAGCAACACAAACCCTTGTCATCACAAAAACAACCTGAAAATGACAAGCATGGTTTCACTCAATAGTTAAACAGCAAGTGATGTATTTTATCTAGTCTCATTTCATTTCATCCGAGCTTTACAGTCTATTGTCTTAACAGGTCCATGGCCTAACATTGATCTTCTTCTTCTAAGGTCCCTCTTTATCAAAACAAAGCACTTGAACCCGCATCCAAGTCTAACTCACTAAATCCTGCAAATCCAGCCCTCATCTGCACAGATTTGGCTTCCTGGGAGGTAGAGTAATGGAGCGGAAAACATCTCCCGACCTCCATCTTGCTCCCCGCACGTAGGATCGGCTCCCGATTTCCCGATTTGCTGTTGTGATTAAAGTAAAACCGCGCTGGCGTGGCGGCTATTGTCTTTCCCCTAGTGGCCATTCTACAGCAGGACATTTAATTCCTCTATGAAATCATACCCTGTAACTCCCCAGAAAACTGCAGCCTATCAAGTCTCACCGTTTACCTCTTTAAGCCCATAATATCCTGATTTAACGTTTTTTTTCATGGCCGGCTCCTGAGGACAGTTTAGATTACAAGAGTGGAGCGAAACGGCAGCAAAGTACTCTGGGAAACATCTCAAATCACAAGAAGTTAAGAGTTGGAGACTGTCTCGTCCCGACGCTGCCGTTATTTGCTTTTGGGTCTGATTGGCGGCGGCGCTTTCCGCGGACTGAGCGAGAGGAGGAAGCAAAGGAGCGCCGCTCCAAATAAAGCGCTTTAATAAACAGGCTGGAGGTGTCTGAGCGACGCTATGGCAACAGAGACGGAGACAGAGACAGAGACGGCCCACCCCCTGTCACAGAGCCGCGCATTGAACTGGCTTTATTTGAACAGTTAAGTCGAGTCTGCAGCTCATAAAAGCCTCACGCGGGCGTGTTCCTGGGAGTTTATGTAACAGATTAATGCACAAAGGAGAGAGAAATGCAAACAACCGCAGACACACACGCACACACACAGACACACAAAGACTTACCGTAGGATTCGTAGGATTCGCTGCTGTGACCGTACTCATAGTAGTCGTCCGAGCTGCGAAGAGACAGGACAGATGGTTAATTATCGGAATATTTCAAATCCACACGTACAAAGTGCAGCTTTGAATGAAATCCAATCCCATATGATTGCATATTCCACAATGTGGGCTTGACGGTAACCTTTTGTGCCAAAGCAAATTAAAAGTATTTGTTTAGGTCCAGCTGGCTCATATAGTCTTTGAGAAGTGAAAGAAAAAGGTGCCTGAGAGAGAAACTATCTCTCCATTGACAGCTGGGCGAGAAACAGGAGGTACGACGCAACTACGGTACAACATGAGGGGGGGGTGGATGGAAGTATTGGTAAATGTATGGATAGACAGAGAGAGGGATGGAAAGAGAGAGACGGACGGAGAGAGAAGGGGAGAAAGAGGCCGAGAGAGGGAGAGAAAGGGAGAGGTAAGGAGAGACAGAAGAGAGAGAAAATTCGATATGTTAGGTCCACAAAACTCTCACATGGTGGTGAAGTCAAAACAAAAAACAAAAAAAAAAGCAAGACGAAACACAATTTCTTCTGTTTTCAAACAGTTTCCTGAGGTCAATGAGTCCAGTCTGCCTGCAAAGTGGAGGCATTTCAATCACTCACAAGTTTGGGGCCCATTTGTGTTCTCGCAGGGCAATTTCCTCCACTGCGCTCTTCTTTCTTTTTTCTTTTTTTCCCCCTACCAGCCTCCAGTTCCGTATCACTGCGTGTGGAGATGCGGCAACTTTAATAATAAAAGACAAAAAAAAAAGATGGCCAGGGAGCGTTTGATGGTGCGGCGGCGCTTTACTTCCACTGATTTATTTATTTATTTATTTGCAGCCTCTGCGGCGGGATGCTGACAGAACAATCGGGCCGCGGTATCACTCAGAACCGGCGCCGTCATTCAGGAGAGGCAATTCATCATAAGGCTGCCAGTGAGCCGACAGCAGCCATCACAGCTGGTGCCCCCGCCCGGCTGCCACTCCGTCAGCACCGCCAACACCTCCCTGTTCCCCCGATTAGAGGGCTCAGGGCGCCGTCCAACACACAACACACACCAAATCCGGTGTGTGTGTGTGTGTCTCACGACGAGAAGGTCCAAGATCCACTACCGGTGTGTTTGTTGTTTTGTATGTGCTTTGGGCAGCCAGAGGGAAGCAGCTGCTCTGTTTTACACAGATTTATTTTTACTTAACACACATATAGTTATTTATCTATTAATACAAACTAAAAGAAAGACTGACAAACAGATGGATGGATAAACGGAGACATTATCACAATTTCAGTGCCTTGCCAATAAGTACTTTGGCGTTGCTCTAGCCTGAAATCGGAACTAGCAAACGTCTGTTTTCAAGCAGCGGTCCCCAACCTTTATCGATTCATGCTGAATGCAAATTTTTCATGGACCAAGGAGGGGTTGGGGACATGGTTATGCATTATGTGTGTAAAATATACATAAATGTAACATGTTTTACATAATTATGTATATGCATTCTTTAAATTTATACAATTGTGTTACTATTAACAGCTCATAACATTGCCGAATCAGCGACAGTGCTAAGCGAGGGTTAGCTTGCGGCTTTACTGAATTCGTGGGGGACATGGACGACTGCGATGCGTGAGGAAAATGTTGTTCTTAAAAAAAACAACAACAAACAAACAACGGAAATATGAATATACTTTGCGGTATGAAATGGTCTGCAGCCTGGTACCGGTCCGTGGCCCGGTGGTTGGCCAGCGTTCTAGACAACTCCTCCCACCCCCTCTGCCACCACTAGTTGGCCATAACAACACCGTGAGGTCCACATATGTTTTGCATGAGATACACAGAGTGTGTGTTGACACAGCAGGTATTGGCCTCATGCTCTTCTCTGACATACGAGACGCGAATGTCAACGTGACCACGCATATGTTTCCAGTCTCGCCGGCAGATGGAAGTGAATCTTTATCAGTTTCGTAACGATGCAGCTGCCATCAAAACACACAGATTGGAGCGTCAGTTGGATCTGACCGTCTCGGTGTCGCAGCCGCCGGCGATTGTCGGCCTCTCACGCGCAGAACATCAAAGTCGGCCGCAGCAGAGGATGGATGGAAACAGAGACGGGAACTCTTCTTCTCTGTTATAATATCCGAGGACATCACTGCATGTGGACTTTGTTTTTTTTCACCATTTTCACCCTGACAAAAACTCGAATCCCAACAGAGAGCGTCCTAATTTATCCACTGTTTCATAATAAAAATCATAAATATTTTACATAATGTCATGTTAATTCTACGTCCACATTTTTCTTAATACAAAATTTTTTTAAACTTATTTCCATGAAAAATTTCTATATTTTGAATGTTGGTTTATCATAGTTACAACTAATACTAAAATCAACCTTTAATTCAATTTCACCACCCATTTCTTTAATTGTTAGTTTTTTTGATGATGACGATGATCATAGTTATTAATGCAATTATACTTGTTTTCATTGATGCAATCAGACCGG
Organism: Carapus acus; assembly: GCA_900312935.1. Taxonomy (NCBI): domain Eukaryota; kingdom Metazoa; phylum Chordata; class Actinopteri; order Ophidiiformes; family Carapidae; genus Carapus; species Carapus acus. The sequence goes on from OMPJ01010829.1 coordinate 25,366, forward strand.
ACCTAAAATCCTGTACTACATATCTGTTTTAATGATGGATCTGGGTACTGCTATGGTACTATTAAATCACCAATAAATATCTATGAAAATATTGATTGCAAAGGGAAATTACCGCTTTGTAATAGACCCAATTTATTATTTGAGGAGTTGTGAGCTGCATATTGACGCATCCAGGCAGCCATTAAATGTTAAAATGCCTTGCTCAAGGGCACTGTGATAACGCTGTTGGGGGGAGGAGCCCTGGACCAAATCCTTTGTCAGCACCCCATCCGCATTCAAAGTCATTTCCGAGCTCGCAGCCTGTTTCCTCGTGAAATATACTTTGGAAACATGGCAGAAAAACAACGCAGAGAGGAGGAGGAAGAGGAGGGGGAGGAAGAGGAGGAAGGAGTGAAGGCTCACGGAGGAGCACTGCAGCAGCTTAATGAGACATGAGACGGCTCCCTAAAGAGGCCGCGTGCCTCAAGTCAGTCTGAGCATGAATGTTACACGCTGCATAATTCAGCCGCAAACAAACGGAAGCCCGGCGGAGCCAAACGAGCCCTTCTCCCCCCTGCCCGTCTGTGCTCCCGCCGTCTCCCTTCCAGAAACGCAGGCCAGCTGCCGGTGCCCACTCGCTCGCTCGCCTTTCCCGAAAGCCTCAGCGGCCACATCGCCACCGCCGCCGTGCATCTGCCACCGATATACAGCGGCTGCCACATAGCTGACATCGCTCACTGGAGGGGAGCGCGAGGCGAGAGGGGCGTGTGACGAGGACGTGCCTGTTTTGGCTCGTCATGTCGTGTCGTCCGTGACCGGGCCCGACAGGATACTAAATAATTACATTTCACATGCTCCAAACGCTACGGTGCAGCAGCCGCATCGAGATAATCGTCGAGAAAATCAACTCGCTCCTTATCCTGATCGGGGGACGAAAAGCAGGAGGAATGCTGGGTAATCTCTTCTCAGGGAAGAGTTGGTTGTAGAGCAGACAGGTGCTGGTTCAACTGAGGCCTCTGTCATGGTGTTAGCATCCGTGAGAAAGGCATTGAAACTCAAGTTCCACATAGAGGAAAAGTAGAGAAATTAAAAAGTACAAAACTGACTAATTTCAGATATGCACTGTCCCGCAGGGATTTGTGTATATTTATTTATTAATTTTTTTTTAA
>OMPJ01010831.1:0-15990 GCA_900312935.1 Carapus acus
TCTCTTCTCTCCTCTCCTCTCCCCTTTCCTTTCCTCTCCTCTTCTCTCCTCTCTTCTCTTCCCTTCTCCTCTCCTCTCCTCTCCTCTCCTCTCCTGTCTCCTCTCCTCTCCTCTCCTCTCCCTCTCCTCTCCTTCTCCCGTCCTGTCCTCTCTTCCCCTCTCCTCTCAGCCCCTTCTACTCGTCCTCATCCCTCCATCCCTTTGTCTGTTGTAGCCAATTAGTTAATCACTGATGGCGCGGTGCGTTTGGACAGCAGGCGAGTGTAGCCCCGGCCGACCCCGGCGCCATGATGAAATATCGAGCTGCCGGGGCGACACTGCATCTCGAAACACACACACACACACTCACACGCACACAGTCTCTCTCTCTCTCTCCCTCTTTCACTCGCTCACTCTCACATAGACACACAAACACACCCATTTGTAAACATGTGTTGCAGTACACACACCTACACGCGCCCCTCCTCAGGATGTCTAGTCAGCACTAATTCAGAAATTTCCCCACCCCCCCAATTTACATACAAACACACACACACAAACACACGCACACACATGCGCGACGTATACTATAAAATGTACATACATTGCGTGACGCACAGCCTCCCTGGGGCTGATTTAAGGTTAACCCCGGCCATCACAGGCTCCCCGCCGTGTGCGCCCATGTACCACGGGGGGCTGCCGGTGATTTGTCTTGTCGAGCCAAAGTGTGTGCGAGTGCGCATGTGTGTGTTCGTGTGGGTGGGTGTGTATCTGAGCCTAGTGAGCGCCAGCTGGCCACCATCACGATGACAGTTAGTCTGGCTTCATGATGGATGACATAAGCTATAGAAACTCTCCCTCTCCCTCTCTCTCTACTCTATCACACACACACACACACAGACGCACACAGCACACACAAATACATCATCGAATTACATATGGCGGGATGTATGGATAAAATGATGTCTGAGAGGAATCCCTGCAGCTCAGCACACACAAACACGCGTGCCTGCACACACACACACACTACACACATTCACATAAGGACTGCGTGATTTTTCATTCCCAAGCATACATATTGAGTCGCAGTCTCCAGCATGCCATACACGTGTCCACACACACATACACATACAAACACACACAGGAACATCACACATACACACACACTGTGCCATTGTTTGACCTTTCATTCACAGCCTGGCTGATTCTACAGTTATTGAACCATCACACACAGCAGTAACACTTGTTTCTGGTCATTTGACTGCGTGTCGCCCGCGGCCGTCTGATGTAAGGCGCGGGAAATGAATTTGACCCGCCCCGCGGCCTGCTGGGATACACACGGGGGGGACGCTGGGCCAGGTAAACGACACATTCGGCGTGTCAGCACGGTCGAGCCGCCTGTCGCCGAAGGGTACGCCCGAGTGAGGATCGGCGTGTTCAGCGTGTGTGTCTGTGCAGGTTCGCACGCGCGCGTGTGTTTGTCGGGTGATGCACTTTGTGTTTTGTGTGTCTCGTACGTTTTGTGCTCTGCTTTGTGTTTACCTCGCGCGGACGTGTGTGACGAAGACACCACAGCGCTCATCAGGATGCAGCTAAGATGCTGTGTGTGTTTCTGTGTGTGTGTGTAAGTGTGCGCCTCGCTTTGTACCCTGGCGCGAATGACACACTGACACCTCAGCCGTCCGTCTTCTCTGCCTGCGTAATCAGCTTAGTGTCACACCGCGCGTCCTGTGACTCATTTGTACACTCGTACACTTAACGTGCAGTCACACACACACTCACACACACATTCTTTTCATGTAACTATCACACACTGTTCTAGGGCCTACCACTAGTCTCTATAGTGCTAAAATTTTAATCAAGTTTTGTGTGCGTGCATGCGTGCGTTTGTGTGTATATGTGTGTGTGTGTGTGTGTGTGTGTGTGTGTGTGTGTGTGCGTTTGTTAATAATAGCCGACCATGAGACTGTGGATACAATTCATCCCTCAATTTAACAAAGAATTTGATTAAAAATGGATGGCTGCCAGGGAGACGAACAAATATTTTGATAGACAAATGCTAATGTGCTGCGCCACACACAGAGACACACACATGCGCGCACAGAGACAGACACGCACACGCACACGCACACACACATTTCCTCCATTATACTCTACCTCTCAGCACACTCACACTGGATGTAATGGTTATATTTGTTTGACATCGAGTAGCTTCAGCCCAATCATGTGTGATGCGGATGCAATTGCTACTTTAATTTACTTGATTTGAAAACGAACATGGATGCTAATTAGTTTTAGTAATTTCGGTGAAGTTTCCAGATGATGTTATTGCGTCGAATCACCTGCGTCCAACTGTCCCCTTACCACCCGATAACGAAAAAAAAATGGCCTCCTGGGCAATCGGCCGTGATTGTTGAGCTAATTGTGGCAAAATGAAAGAGGCGTCTGCAGCACGACGGGACCTAGCCGGATCCATAAAAGTAATCATGTCTCCAAGCACGCGTTATCCATAAAGTAATCGTATCGATCGGAACGCTTTGAGGTCCACGGAGGCTCCAACGTTTTGATGGATGGCTCCCGCGCCGTTTCTAAATCGCAAAGCTGCGGACACGGAGAGGCGCGCTCGAAAAACAGCCAGTGTGGCTCGTCAACAAGTGAGCGCAGACGCCTTGGCATTCTCGAGGCCGACCGCCGCGACCCCGACCCTGACCCGCTCCTCCGCCCCCCTGCTCCACCCTCCAAAGACTGGAGTCGGGTTGAAGTGGAAGCACGGAAAGCAACAGCGTCCTCATGCCGCTCAGTGACTTTGATCAACGTGCAGTGGGCCGACTCCGCGGCGTTTCTGGTGCGCTGTCTTAGTCTGAACTTCCGAGGTGTCGCCCGATGTGCTTGGCTGATTAATGGCTTCGCCATCGATCATAAGGTGGCGCTGACAGAGGACCGCGCACAAAAACATCACACGCCCCGTCGCCGCTTATCGACTTCCAATCAATAATTTCCTTAACGAAAGGGTTGCTTATACGCAGCATTAGCATCACGCAAACACACACGTGCACGTATACAAGTCGCTTATGGAGTGCAAAGTGGGGCCCGGCCCCGTCGCGCCGGGGGCTTTGGAAGGCAAAAGCTCGGCAAACCCCTTGAATTTACTCTGGTAATCGTTATTGCAGCAACACACCACAGCTCCCCTCATTCCTCCATTTCTCTCTCCTGCGCTCGCACACGCACACAAACACTCATAAAAGGAGCTTTACTCGCGCGAGCAGGACTCAGAACAGCGGGTGATATGAGGCGTCTAATACCGCGCTCAATCCCTTTTTCCCCCCTCTCTGCGTTATCTTAATCTATTTGTCCTTTTCTTTGCAGTTGCACTCCCCGCTATCTCCCGCATCGGCACTGGAGAACCACGTGCCGTCAGACACTGAGGTAGGTGTCAAAGTCCCCAAGCCTCCCTCCTTGCACCCGCAGCCTCCAACACCCCCCACCCCAAACTGTTCCTTCCGCTCCCAAAGATAGCAGCACTTCGCGGCGCGAACGTCAACACTCCAGATAAAAAAGCAAAAAACATAGAGGTGGGAGGAGTGAAATCAGACAATAAGGAAACTACAGGCAGCAGTTCAGCCTCGATGATTCTATAAGTACCTTTGTGTGTGGCCCGATTTGTGCCTATGTTGATTGTCTGTTTACACAACTTAAACAGAAATGTAGCAGAAGAGCAGTTTACACAATGCGGTCTTTCTCTCTCCTCGTCAGTCTGCAGTGTATTCTGTGGTCGACAAAGCGAACCTCAACGCTGCCGGTACCGCCGCCGGCGACGAAGACAAAGAGCACGACTACAGCAGCATCGCCGAGATCAAGGGTCTGGTCCCCGCCTCCTCCTCCAGCGACCTGTACGCCACCGTCCGCGACATCTACCCCCAGCCCGACAGCCCGCAGCCCGGCGAGGATCCCATGTCGGACGGCACCGACCCCGGCTACGAGACCATCCGCATCCCCAAGACGGCCAGCTCGGAAGACAGCCAGCAGCGGGGGGAGGAGGCGGGAGCAGACGCGACCAAGACCGAACCGGACTACGAGAGCGTCGGGGAGTTGGGTCTGAGCCGGGAGACGTCCCGCCTCTGACTGTCCGCCCGCTTACGGTGGCCGTAGGGGCGTGGGGGCGGAGCTTTGTGTGTTGGGGCCCCAGATGGGTAAAATGTTTGGCAGCCGCGACCCAGTTTCTGTATTCAGTCGCTCAGGTGTGGTCTTTGGAGCCTTTAGAGCCGGTACAGGTCTTTGAATTCAAACCTGATCTTAGGTCTTATTACCTAGTCGTAATCCAGGTTGATTGGTACGGGCAGCCCAACTGCTTATCATCGTCCTGCGTTAGCGTTAGAGTAGGCGTTGGACGTTGAGTTCCTTCTTATCTTCACCAACATGCAGCACTTCATTTCACCACAATCTTGTTGATTGCCCAGTTTTAGCGCTGTAGCGGCATAGAGCGGGTTGACATAGGACCATGTCAGTACCCACAGTCGCCACCATACAAAGAACTCAGCACTTCTGAAGGTGATGTCCACGGGCTCCCCTTCTCTCTCTTTTTCTCTCACTCCCGCTGAGTTTGAGCTATTTTTTTTTGTCAGGTATGCATTACCCCTGCTAGATCCCCTCCCTGAGGAAACTACAGCGAATGCATCTCCAGCCCCCTAGCACAGAAAGCTAAAGGCTCGGTCAATGGTATGGGTCCTTTCCACGAATGGCGACCAAATGTGCGGTCGGAGAAAAATGTGCCATTTTTTAGATTATGTAATCTACAAGAGGACTAGATGCTCATACTTTTAGACTTTCGCAAGACAAAAGAAACCAAAGTGGAAACCAGGGATGCAGAAGGGAATGTATTTGCACAAGAGGTAGAAGTTCCACAATACATTTGTAGGTGTTTTACAGTCCTGGCAGACATGTTTGTGAAATTCGTATTTATTTAAAGATGCGTATTGTTGTGTATTGGTGACCTCTTCGACAGTGATGTGTGTGAGAGCCATTTTTTATAGGAGTTGCGAAGCATTTTTACGAAACGATCGCGAGTGGACGGGTGTTAAGGTACTGCTTATCTTCAGCTTTTGTAAGGATTCCGGACAGATTTCCACACGGTATCTGATTTTCGCGAATTTTGCGGCAGGATCTCAATGCCTGATCTGCAGGATTAAGGACCGTCCTCCCGAGTCAACCGCGAATGAGCAATTTCGACACGTTGGCGGAGCCTGCCTTTGGTACGCGCCCTCCTCAGCCGGCCCCCTCCATGCTTTCAAAGCACAAGCACCCTAGTATTATGGTACTGTCTTCATACTTTGCTTATTAACCGCACTTCTTCGCTATCATCCCTGCACAATCCGAATATCCTCTCCTTTGTCATGTAATATGAGCACTCTTAATTAAATGAAAACATATCTGTCTGTAGCTTGTACTGACGACATGCCAAATAAGGCTCGTACATAGTTAGAGTACTATTTTAATCAACTGTTCTTTGCTGGAAATTTTATGTAAGTTGTTACCTGTACAATGTCCAAATTGTTAAAGTATTATTTTCAGATAAGACTGTTGAGAGAACTGATGTACCGTACGTCCGCCATTTATCTGAACTCCTGACGTGGCTTTACAAATGACGTTGTTTTGTATCTCGAAGTTGTCCGATAGTCAATGAATCCCGAGAAGTAGGAAACGGTCCACTGTCAAAAACATGGTACGTTGTCGGTACAAAGAGTAAATGAGGTACTATTATTTATGAAAACGTTGAATTACTGTTGTTTTATGTCAATTTGCAACTCCACTTGGCCACAGTGTCTGTGCTGTAAATACCCTCCAGGCAGTGTGAACCCTATTTAGACTGACATCATCTTGTCCACCCACATGGCAATATTACACGATGACAGAATATTCAGCATGGGGCTGTGTTGCATTAGACGTGTAGGAGCTTGCTGGCAGCTCATGGACACACACATATACACACACACACCAGCTCAACACTCTGCTAGCAGCGTCCTCGATCCCTTTCACGTTCGCCCAACATGGCCGCCGCAAGGACGTGCTTAGCTGCAAACAACTCCCACTTTTGAGTGGAGACAATTAAGTCGCAGCCAGATGCGGATTTGTTTGTTATTGTTATTTACGCTAACAAAAACACACAATCGCGTTTGCCATGTTTTCCTTATCCAATGACCGTGCTGGTTAATGCAGCCGTGCCATTATTTAGATATAATGGTGTTCACAGAACGCTATAAATGTCCTGTAAGGAAATGATCTGTCAAGGGGGGATGTTTTAGTGCCAAATGAAATCAGGACATCACACACACACACACATGCATGTATACACACACATACTCACACATAGATACCCCAAGAACACGTCTATCTTGCTGTCTTTTCCCGGTCATAAACACCCCCCCCCACTCCTCTTCAGGGAGCGGGGCTGTGTTGGAGGTAAAGGAGATGTGCCCTCGTTCCCTCTCCTTCGGCTCCAGTGCTCCCATAATGAGACCATTTGTTTCCCAGTAGAACCAGCGGACATCTCCGCTCTGACACCCGCCTTTGATCACGGGGAAAAGCCTATTTTGGCAGTTATGACCACATCTGTCACTCAACTCAGTCCGGTTTCCAGTCTGTGCATGTAAATATTTTATGACATGAATTGTTCTATTAAAATATATACATAATAAATTGTTATTGCTGCATCCTTTTTTGTATTTGCTGAGGTGCTCTGGCGCAGAAAGATAATTCACTACATATAATTGTCCTATAGCACTATGTCCAGCTTGCTGAATTGCGGGAGATCCATGGTCGTCCATCTGTCGTTTGATAACGAAGACGAACAAAGTGAGCAGGAGTGAAAACTTTCCTTTAGAGCCGGGTAGATCAGAGAAATTGCAACTCCTCAGAAACTGTGAGAACAGACTTCTAAATTTGGATATGTAAAATGAATGTGCGGATTCTAATCTTATGTTCAGCCCCGCTTTGAAGGGCTTTGGTGAGGAAGTGATTAGATGCTATTTTTCTCAGAAATGACTTACAATGAAAGTCTGCGAGAACTGCAGCTTGTAATGTTCCTGTCCCTTTTTCCAAAAGAATTGCCGTGGATGGAAGGTACTTAACATCTTGAAATGAGCAGAATGACATATAATACCTCGTATTCCTCCGGCTATGGCCTTTTTCCACACTGATCTGTAGCAGATGTAACTGTGTCTGTACTCTATATTACATTAGTTGGATGTCAAAGCATCTGCGTCCCTTCCTCGACTTGGCCTTCACTCAAATTCTTCGTCCAACCTGAGTGACTGAGTACGGTTGGAAATGTCGATAAATGTCTGTTGACGATGGGCTGTCAGCTTACATCGTCTTATGAGAGGACCATACAGCATGCCGTCTAACATTACAGCGTTTATTTTTGGGACTAGTGTACATGTTGTCTCATCATCACCTGGAAATAGACTTAAGAAGATGGAAAAAGGCTTGGCTTTCATGGCACAACGCCCCCAAGTTTTCCTCTCGCTAGCCCCCGATTCTCTCCCTCTCCTCCTGCCGTTCCCCCTCCTTTCTCGTTTCCTCTCCATCCTTGCGTCATTGTTTTGAATGGAGCATCCTCCCGGCTTGCGTTACCTTCAGCCGGGGCCGATGGGGGAGTGTGGGGGGCTTGTGGAGGCGTGTGCAGCCCCGACCAATCGCGGCTCGCCTCGGCCGCCGGACCGCACATGTTTACAGGCAGCATTCCGCCGGTAGAGGCTCTGCTCAGTAAACGCCGACACCGGAGTGGAACAATAGGAGCTCGGATCTGGACTCGACGGACTGCTCTGTTTTCAGCCACCGTCCGTGCCGGAGCACGATCGGCCCGTGGATGAAACCAACCGAGGTAAGAACATTCGCTAAATTCGAAATATTCCTGAGGAATCCGGTCGATATTTGCGCGGATTCGCCCTCGTATTCCGAGAGTCGTGCGCCGCCGCGATGCTGAATCCGGCGAGTAGCGGCTTGTCCATGTTTTCCCGCCACCTCTTCGGCTCGCAGGGAGCAGTGGGGAAAACAAACAGGTCGAACGAAGGAAGATTGGTAGCCGGTTGTAGGTTGTTTCGCGGCGGATGAATCGCCTCCGCGTCGCCGTCTTTTGTCGGCCGCGGTTCCCAAACTTCTCTTCCTACAGACGCGACACCGTCCGGAGCGTTTCGCCCACCGAGTATGTCGCCGCTTTCTAACATCTCGTCGGGGCTGTCGGAGCGCGAAGTCTTCCCGCTGCGGTTTGGTGTTTTTCTCGACGTTGTTTGTCAAATAGCGCTCGACGTTTAATGATTTAAAGAAAACAAACTGACGACCGGCACGCAGGCTTCGACACAGCGAGACGCTTTTATACCATTTTTCCAGTATTTTTTTTATTTTTCTTGTATTTTTTAGAAAGCCATGCACACCCGGCGTTTAGTGAAACGGTCCATTCTCGGCAGCCGGGTTTATGCGCCGAGTCCGACCGGGGACGGCGTCCCGGTGACAGGAGTGGTCCAGGCTGTCAAGCAGGAAAACAGGGACGTGTCCGCCGCCGGGGCCCGGAGGAGCGTGTACACGGTGCTACTGCAGGACGGCAGCCTGAAGGAGTTCACCGAGGAGGAGATAGCCACCGGGTTTAACCACACGGCGGCTAAAGGACCGCTTAAATCCAGCCTAAAGGTGTGTGTATGTGTGTGTGGAGAGAGAGAGAGAGGGAGAGAGAGAGAGAAGGAGGGCGGGAGAGAGGGAGGAGAGAGAAGGCAGGCGGGAGAGGGAGCGAGAGCGCCCCGGCCGGCCGCGCTGCTCTGTTTTTGTTGTGCGGTGTTTTGCAGCGTTTAACCGCTTCCTGCGCGGAGCCCATTTCTTCCGCGCGCGCGCTTGCCGCCACTGCCGCTTTTCCCGCCTCTGCCACGTTCAATGAAATTAACCATCAACCTTCTACCTCAGTCGCCATTACTAAAGATGTCGTTCGGAACCCGAGCGTTCCGAACGAGGCGCTGTCACGACCCGGTTCGGTGACATCGACACACGTATGGGACAAAGGGCTTGATATGGCCCCCTGCGCAGTGTTTATGTGGGCGGGTGAGCCGAGGCAAACAAACACGCCGGCACTGCAGCGCCTCGGACTGATGGAGAGGGAGAGATGGAGAGAGGGGAAGCCTCGGCCCGGCTTTACAGCTTTCCACCCCTCCTTTTTTTGACATTTGCAAATGCTAATTTGAGGTGTCCAGCCATGAAATGTACACCTGCAGTGAAGTAGCGTGCTGCTCGGGTGCAGTCAACGGTCTCTCCCATCATAATACGGCGGCAGCTGGATTAATGTTGACGTATTTTGCTCAGTTAGGGCCATGGTGACAATGAACACAAAATGGGAAATGGTGACGCTGGAGGCAGTAAACTGAGAGGACGAGGGTGATGTCCAGATTGGGACATTTTATGTGTCCACTTCGAGCTGTGACCTGATTGCCTTCATGCCCAACTGGCATGTGGTGCTGTCACATGGCCTGCAATGGGAAGGGAAAAGAGTGTGAAGAAGCCAATGCTGGCTCTGGTGCGTGTTGTGACCTTTTTTTACAGTGAGGGAGGGACCGCAAGGAATGCATGTGACTGAATAACAGCTTGTTTGTGATTTCATGTTTTGATTGGTGCTTTTGTGCGACTGCTTGGACTGATGCAAGCGTGTCCAAAGTTACGCTCTGTCTGCGAATGCCACATACCTCAGACATACATCTGTTGTTGTTATGTGGATTACAAGCTATTTATTCTGTCAGTAGTAGTGCCTGGATGTGAAATGCTCTGCAAAACGTGCTTCAAAACTTCACAAACGTATCCACACACTAAAACTCATATACAGGGATTTGATGGTGCCAAAGGAGGAAACGTTGAGGCTTTGAATGATGGGAAATGCAACATGTAGCAGCTGGGTTGCTCCTCTTTTGACGCTATTGCATTTGTCTATGAGCCCGAGACAGTATCGCAGCAGTCACACAGACACATACACACATGCACACGCACAGGCAAGAGAAGCATGGCCGGCGCTGTGGCGTATGTCCCATCGGCACAATGGTCCGGCCTCTTTCAGCGCTGCTCAATTCCCACAGAGGTCGAAAACAAGCCATAAAGCACGGAGGAGGGGTCCGCTGCGCGCGCGCCTCTGTGTGTGTGTGCGTGCACGCGTGTACGCGCATCTGTGTCCGTCTGCCATCTGTGTGTGCCTCCACAAGTGTATCTGCGCTGCTTTGTGCGATGAGTAACGATGCAAATCTCCTTGCTGGTGTTTTATGAGTGAGAGCTGACCATTATAAAATTGTGCAGCTTGAGGTGGAGGGTGGGGAGGTTGTGTTTGTATGTGCGTGCCGTTTTATGTGTGTGTGTGTTTGTGTGTGTGTGTTGGAGAGGGCGGTGAAGCAGCTGGTGTACAGCCGAGAGCAGGCATAACAAAGCAGGCACCCCCCAGGTTGGCAACGGGTGGCGTGCTCCAAAGAATCTGGATGCCTGGCACGGTGCCCAGGATGGCAAACCAGTGCCCCCTGTTCTGCAAGGGAGCGGTCGGCTGGGGACAGAATGCCACTTGTTGACTCGCTGATTTGTGTGTGTGTGTGTGTGTGTGTGTTGGGGCATGTTGTGCAGCCCTTAACGCTTAACGCTACCAACAAAGGAGGCGTTCCTTGTTTGCGGGGCGGGAGCTTCGGCGATGCTGGATGTAGATCCGTGCGGGGAGGAAGGGGGCCGTCAGGAGCCCAGTGACTCTTTGTTTCCCGGCACTGATTCTAGGGAGGCTGGCACCCTCCTCGTCCTGGTTGGCCGAGTGAAATTTGGAAGGCGTCCTAACTTTGATGGATGAGCATTCACCACAGGCAGAGTGAGCGCTTCATTACGCACACCTGCACCATCCAGCACGCCCTGTCGCAGGAGAACGTCAACAGCAGAACCGCAAGTTGGTCATTTTGGTTGCCACGGTCCCCGCGGTGTTGAGTTATTTTGTAGCCGCGGCCCTGAACGTGGTCTGTTGTCGTTCAAAGCTGTGTGTATTTCTCTGAACCCCAATAAAAATCCTAACAACCAAGTCTGAACTCGTGACTCTCACGATTCCAACAGCACCCAAACGCACCATTAGGATAGAGTGGCTACGCAGAATTTGACGACGAGCACACACAAGTTGTACATATGGTGTAACGTGAGTCTCGTGGTCGATCTGGGTCCTTTGGGTCTCTTGGCGTGATCCAGACGGGCTGTGTGGTGGAGCTGTGTGCGCGCGCATGTGTGTGTGGCGTGTGTGTGCGTAAGAGTGAGTCGCCTAAGGACCCCCCGAGGAGCGCGTCAGTCATATATGGCCTAATGTATAGGTCCAATCCCTGTTTAGGTTCCCTCCTCTTTGTTTTCATCTGGAGTCGGCGCACATCCCTGCCTGGAGGCTGCTCAAGTATGTGTGTGTGCGGTGGGGCGGTCTGCGTGTGTGTGTGTGTGAGAGAGAGAGAGGGAGGGAGAAAGAGAGAGAGAGAGCTCCTCACTCACACTGTTACCCATCATACTGACATCTTCATCAGCTGCTGTGTGTAGGATGAAGGCTGTTCTCCCTTCCTGTATAAATTGTGACCACACACACGCACACATGCACGCGCACATACGAGTTAGTCAAACCCTCACAAAACAAACCCCGGCACAGAAAGACGGGGATGTCGGTAGTCTGGGGATTTTTATCGCGCCGGGTATTGCCGGGGATTGAATTTGCGGTGCGTGAAAATGTGCTTCATGATGACCTTCGACCCATAAAAAAGCAGGAATCTCAACACTCGACATTCTGTAAGGATGTTATTAGTGTGTGTGCGCGTGCGTGTGTGTGTGGGGAGAGGGGAGAAGAATGAGAGATATGCTCGATATGAAGGTTGGACACTTCGGTATTACTATTGTACACACACGTACACACACACACACACACACACCATCTCTCTCTCAGTAGCTTTGACACATGCAACTCACATTTCACAACTGATTTGATGTGCTCCACAATTTCCTGGTTGCGGTGAAAACACCATCATTCATAATTCCGGGGAAAGGGAGGAATTGCCATTGGTGAGCGAGTACACACACACACACACACACGCACGTTTACACACACGCTCGCACACAAATGCCTAATCTTTCCCGAGCCTATGTAATCCATCTTGTTGTTTTACTCCAGTGTGTGTGTTCTGCGCTTCGTCGAGCGCCTGTGCAACCATCAGTGATACTTGATACTCATTTCTGGTGTGTTCTTTACCTCATTAATCTAACTAAATTGTTCTGTTAGCGAGCATGCGTGTCTGTTTGTGGATGCTTGTGCGTGTGTGTGTGTCAGTTTAAATAATTGACCGGGCCGCTATTGCCTTTTCCTTTTGCCACAGTTAGGCATAATCATGTTGTACTGCTTTGAGATAATGACCTGGATCTCAAACACACACACACACACACACACACACAGAAGACTGCACACACGCAATGGAGGCCAATGGGGGCCACTGGTGTAGGCCTGCACCTGTGTATCACTCTGTCCATGTTATGACATTCTCCCTCAGTGGGAATAGTTGGTGTGTGTGTGTCTGTGGGGTGTGTATCGGTATTCATGTGCACATCCGTGTCATCTATTGCTGCTGTCTAAGAGAGGTGATAATGTGTGTGTGTGCGTGTGTGTGTGTGTTCCTTCTTGGCATTGAGAAGTGTGTAATGTGTGTTTGTGTGTAGTAATCTCATTGTGTCTCTTGTGGTATGTGTGTGCTTAGCTGTGTGTGTGCTCTAATTTGTGCGCTGGGGACACTCAGGGCACTGTGTGTGTGTGTGTTTGTGTGTGATAGGATCTATTCCAGGAGCGTTATATTGGATTGCTTTGCTTGGTCCAGGTTTCATTTATAATAATAACGTGGCCGCTGAGTGCAGCGTTTCCGTTTATTTTCGTTCCTGTGAAGGCCGCTTTAGTTAAATTGTGGGTTTGGGGTTGAAAGACTTTCAAATTTCACGCACAGAGAAGAGGAACAACCTTGTTTTCGGACCGACCGCTTTGCATTTTTGAGTTATTCGACGGCTTTTGGAAGTGAGTTGGGAACCCATTTTGGGCGATATGAGCCATTTTCAGTGAAAACAAAAACAACAAAAAATTTGTCTCAAATAGAAGTTATGAGGTCTCGGCATTGCGGCCGTGGACGAGCGCGGTAGCAAAACAGGAGGGAGTCACACTCACACACACACACACACACACACACACAGACAGAACGCAGAAAAAAACTGCAAATATTTGCTGAGTTCCAAAATCTCTGTGTACGACGCCGATGTTTGGACTTATCAGGAAAAGTGATGTACATGCTGTACTGACCTTTGACCACTGAGGTAAAATAATTGAGTCCCTCAGCTCCTACCAGCCCCTGCCCAATAAATATCCAAATATTTGCTGGCGTGTTCCTGGAAATTACTTAATAAGACGAGGACATGTCGGTTTTTTGCATCTGCTCTGGACAAACGAAAGTCCAGATTTCACTCGCTGGCCACCAACCCTCTCCTCTCTTCTCTCCCCGTTCTCCTGTGTGTGCCCCCCTCACCTACAGTACACTGCAACGAATGGAACCTTAGAGGGCCCGAAGGGGGACGGCGGGTCGCTAAGCCCAGAGGCAGCAGAGGACCAAAGGACAGTGGACGGCAAGCGGGTCGGCCGAGACCCCGAGACCAGATCGGTGTCCCTGCTAGAGCAGAAGCGCAAGGTGGTCTCCTCCAGTATTGACGTCCCTCATGCAAGGTAGGAATGCCGGTGTGTGTGCTTGTGTGTTTGTGTTTGTGTGTGTGTGTGTGTGTGTGCGCAAGGCTGTCTTACTGTCCTGGAGGGACTCTGTCTTACTCGCACGGCTATAAAGTTGATCGCAGGTTTATGACATCGATCTGTCGTCCCATTAATGCGACACAGTTTATGGGCTGCAATCCCATTCTGTCTGTGTGTTAAGTTTCCGCCCCCAGCACACACCACACGTTAGTGCGTACACACACACACACACACTCTCTAGTTACCGTCCACACACTGGGGACGTTGTCCCTCTCCGAACATCGAACTGTTCACACAAATTCCAATCCCACACCAGCACGCCGCGGCTGTTGCGATCACATGGCTGCGGGGTGGTTTCCACCCAAAACGCACTGGAGCCGCCGCCGCCAGGATCCGCGTCTGCACGGAGACCCGGCGACGTCTCACTCCGGCGACGTCTCACTCCACCGCACAGATATCGGCGTGGGAGAGCGCCTATCGCTCTCGCGTTCGTGGGAACGCTATTCGCACATCCCCCCGTTTGATCCTACAGACTGCGACGCACACCACCATTAAATGGAGGGCCGTTATTACTTTATGACGCGTGCCCCGCGCACACAGACACACACACGTGTGTGCGCTCAATCACACACGCAGACGCGCGCACGCGCGCGCGTCGAGGTATTATCTTTAGACGGTCAGCATATTCTGCTGCTCGAGTGGGACCTCAGCGGGGCAATTAAACTTTAATACTCGACGGTGCGAGACGGGGCAGTGGCGTCCAATAAAGCAGCCCCTCCCCCTCGCCCCACCACCACGACAACCGCCGCCACCCACACGTCCCGATTAAAAGGAAAACGCTAATCCCCCAGCAAAGCGCCGGCATCGAATCCCGCTCCCAATTACCCGCCGCCCGCGGCGCAGGAGGGGGGGGGGGCCCACAATCGATGGCAACTCTCCAAGAAAGTCCCGTTAAAGTTTCGTGGCGGCGGCCGGCGTGGGTGCGCCCCGTGTCTCATCCCGCGCTTAATAGTCATCGGGTGATGAGTCATCGATTTGCTCCTCGAAGCTCCCTCTCTCTCGTCGGCCATTAAGTGGAAATATCTGTTTTAAATTGAATTGATCACATGGATTAGGACGACATCTACCACCTGTTCCGCGATAATTACCCTCCCTCCCCCCTCTCTCCCGTGCATAGGGATTGCCGTAAAAGTGATATTTATACGGGGCTTTGCGAAATGGGCTATCGATTATCCTCCCCGCCTCGCGCGAGTTTGGCGCGCGGGCTAGCTCGGGGACGATCCCGTTACAAGGGGAGTTCCTGTTCATTCCGACAAGTGATAAAACAGAATTTAGCCACCGACGTGCAGTTTCGCTAATAAGACGGCGTGAGGGATAGACTGCGCCTCAGTGAAAGCAGCTCGCAGGCTCCGTCGCTGTCGATAAGGCTGCAATATGAGCTATCTCTGCACGTGAATCACCAGTAAGGAGGAGGTGGCATCTGGAACGTGTCTTCTTTCTAAATCCAATGTTCTGTTTGGATTTTCGGGCCTAAATTTGGAGGAACGCAGGGTCGAACATCCGTCGGTTTGGGCGTAGTCCCCTGCATGTGAAATCGCACCTCGGCAACAGGGGAGCCGAGCAGATTATTTTTTAGAGTTGCTGAAGCCTGGAGGTCAAAGCTGTCTCACGTCCTCGCTCTGAGGAAACCGCGCGGCTCGGCGTAGCTCTGCAGGTGTTAGCAAACCAAACGGCCATTGCTCCTCACCGCGGAATGAAGGAATGTTCCCAATGCCTCACCCACAAAAAAAAAGAGAAGAAAAAAAAAATGCTTGTGATGCTCCAGGCAGTGGAGTAAAGTAGCATGATAGCAGCGGGCGTGTGAATTATGCATTTCCATACGGCGCTCTCAGCCAACACGAGCCTCAGCCTGAGAGAGGCGAGTCGGTCGGCCGGCCGCCCCCCCACCAGGTATGGAATTAAAAAAAGAGGCCCTCACAGCGTGCGAAGTGAGCGGCACGCGCAGATAGGGTGCCCGTGGCACTCGGAGGGAGCTGTCGGGTAAGTAATGTGTTTAACGCCGCCTCCATTTCGCCGTCGCGGCCGCATTAGCATAACGCCGCAGGTCACCAGTTCTACACCTTAACTCCCCCCAATCCAGTCCCAGCAGCCCCCCGAGAGCACGGGCAGCGCGGACAGATCCGGAACGTGCTCGCCACCGACAACACAGAAAATGCCCCCTTTCC
>OMPJ01010832.1:0-15058 GCA_900312935.1 Carapus acus
GCCTGCATCTTACATATTTCTGCCAAACGGCCACCAGGGGGCAGTGTAGCAGGAAGCGCAAAAGTCAGGCAGAGGAGGTGAAAGTTTTAAGTGCCACAGAAGACACGAGCAGTAGTTTGGATTTGGATCTTGATCTGTCATTTTGTGCATCATGCACACGTCCTCGTCATGGACACCGAATGAAGAAATGTTTATGATGTGGCGTTTGAGGTGACGCGGAAAACTGAGCTACGGCGAATAAGCTTGGCATCGATGGATCATTGGTGAGAAGTTGGAGGCGGCAGCACGACTTCGACTAAAGCTATGTTAAACTGAATCATCTGTGTACTGTCTTTCAGTATGAATAACTTAAAAAGTTTATTTTCTTGTGTGTGTGTGTGTGTGTGTGTGTGTCTCTCCCTCTCTCCCCCACCTCACCTGGGCCCCGCAGCTGTGGGTATGATGGTAGTGTGTGACTGTGGACTCTGGCTGGAGTCTGCAGGCACCGTCACTATCCTGGGGAGGCCCGTGGTCAGCGCCGCTCCTCCTCCTCCTCCTCCACCTCCTGTTGCCGCCATCTTGCTGCCGGAGGCGGTTGAGTTGCCTCGGCTCCCTCCTCCTCTCAGGATGTTGGGCTTCTTGGCGGTGGAGAAGTCGGCGGCCTGGAGCAGCAGATCCGACGGCGGCGGGACGCGCTCGTAGGTCACCGACGTTTCCGATCCCATCAGGTCGTCGCCGGCCGGCACGTCCGCTTTGTCGTCGTCGATGATGACGATGTT
This sequence comes from Carapus acus, assembly GCA_900312935.1. NCBI lineage: Eukaryota > Metazoa > Chordata > Actinopteri > Ophidiiformes > Carapidae > Carapus > Carapus acus. The sequence continues at coordinate 759 of OMPJ01010832.1, forward strand.
CTTGGGCATCTCCTTGAACTGGTAGACCAGCCGCTGACCCTCCACCTTCGCCAGGATGCCCCGCTGGTAGTAATACCTGAGAGAGACGGGAGGAAGATGTTCAATATTTCTGAACATTGTGCATTTCACACACACTCACACTAGCTCCTCACCTCAGCGCCCTCCCCATGGTCTCGTAGTTCATGTCGGGCTTGTTCTTGTGTTTGCCCCACAGCTTGGACACGGCCTTGGAGTCCACCAGCTTGAAGATGCCCTTCTCTCTCTGCGTCCACCGGATGTACCTGGGACACGTGTTCTTGTCCTGCAGGAGGTCCAGCAGGAACTCCCACAGGTAGGTGGTGCTCCCTGCTGGAGGAGGAGGGACTTAGTACTTTCAGACTTTATTTATGGAGCCTTTTATTGTGGGTTGAAACGTAGCCACGTAGCAAAAGTGAGATAAAGACGCCGCAGCCGCTGAGCTGCTTCATTTACCTTTTCCTTCCCTTTGCTTCTTCTTAATGCCGACGTCGACAGAGCCGTTGGAGATCGACTGATGAGACTTGGGCTTCCGTCCGGCTGTAAACAGATGATTTGTTGTTGTTAACTGATGTGATTTTAAAACTGCTTTTTCACACCAACTTCTGTTTTCACAGGCAACGCACACACAGCCAGGTTTGGATTTATCTCCTGCTCACTGAATCCAAAGGAAAAGTATTCCCGTGTTGGCTGCAGTTTTATTACTTTAAGGATTCTCTCTCCCTCCTCCTCCTCCTCCTCCTCTCCGGTGTCTGTCTGCATACCTCTCCGTTTCCTGATTGGCTCGTGGTCTGGCTCTGGCTCTTCAAGCAGCGTGACCATTTCTTCGTCCTCCTCCTCCTCCTCCTCGCCGCAGTTCTCGGTGGAGATCTCCACCTCTGTGTCCGCAAAGACATCTGGACGCATGGCGGCGTGAAGGAAGTCCGGCGTCGCGGCGCATGGTGGAACAAAAGCTTCTACGCAGAGCAGAGACGCAGCGTCGGGGAGAGAAAAGAAATGTGTAATTTAACTTTTACAGATTGTTAAGAAAAAAAAATAAAGGTTCTTAAATGAAGTGTTGACGTTGAACGATGTTCTGGGACACCAAAAGCCTTGGTAATGTTAAAAATTAAATGAGTTTTGTTACAAAAAGGTGGTCTCTAGCAAAGAAAGAGTGATGTTGTGTACAATTTCAATCTATCTACAAAATTGTAGTCGATTAATTATCTTGTCATGTGCACAGTTATTTAGAATGAGATTATCTTGTGGCGTGTTACCTGGACTGCGGTCTCCTCTAAGGCTTGATGGTGAATCCATGTGCAACAAAGCCTCAGCGGCCTCAATGGTTTTGTCAGAGCAGAGGACATTGCTGCCCTGCGCAGAGGCTTCCACTAGAGAAGAGAAAAACACACACACACACACACACACACAAAATGTTTATTTGATTTGTGTCACATTTTAACAAAAATGATGTCCACAATGGAAAACTTTACTCATTCCTCCAGTAAATTCTGATTACATTTTATTACACTGTACAACAACAAATCTTCAGGATCCTCACACACAGCTGGCAACAACTGTTACTACAGGAACTTATTTGTCTTTGACATTAATTAGTTGGATGCATGTGTGGTAGTGTAATGTATTTTTAAAGTTGTAAACATTACTCAGAATGGCTATTTGGCGCCACCTGGCGTCACTGAACTGCTATTGAACGAAAAATGCAGTTTAATCTTTGCAGACTCTGCTTAAGTGTTCAGAGTCCCAAAACATTGTCAAAGGTTATGAGCTCATATGTAGATGAATGACAGTTTTATCCAAACCTCGAGAATGACTTTTTCTGTTTTAAGGGATTAATATCACTGTGGAAGCGGGAATGTCGCAGGGAATAATCGCAAATCCGCTTTTCCACGCAGAGAATGAAAAGCAACTGCACAAGGGCTGGACGCGCCTCGCAAGAGAAGAATAAAGAGAGAATAATGAATAGGAGACGGTTGGGCAGAAACGCTAACGTGTCACATCTGGGAGCGCAGGCACCTGCTGCGTGTCAGTCAGCGGTGGGAAACCAGAGATCCCGCGGCAGCGAGACCTGCCCATGTTTGGCTATCTGACGGGCCGGCCAGGGAGGCCAACTATCTTTAGACAGTTCGCTACTTGTCACAAACACACGGACAACACAAAGACGAACTTAACTCCTGCGCTGCATGCAAACACACCTGAAAGTGACGTCACTGTGGCCATGGCTTTTAGTTTTGGGTGTTTGGACTGGAATTTGAGAAACGACAACGGATATGTTTACCACTTCTACGTGTGGTATAAAATTCCTAGGGTAGCTTACAGCTGATTTGTGTGATTGTAAAAAGTACCGTGGGGTGAGAAAAGAGGCGAGTCCGACAGAAAGTAGTCCCGCCTGGGACGACTTCCGTGTTTACACTCCTCATCCTTTCCCTCCACTTCTCTTCAAAGACGCACACAAAACCTCCTGTCACTCATCACCCGCCTCACGCGCTATTGGTTCGTTCACACACACGGAGCCCGCCCATCGTTGACGTTCTAGCCAATGGGCGATCACTTCCGCAAGCCATGGGCACGCCATTGACGTAACAAGTATGTCCGTCAAATCCGCACTCCGCCTCTCGCATTAACAATGCTTCCGCCATCGAAACGGGACCGAATACTTAGAAATTTGTGACTACACCCGTCTATAAATTGTGGAGCGCTTTCGCGAAGACGCAAGAATAATTCCACAGTTAGAAACTGGCAATTCATTCTCACATAAGGTGTATTTCATAAGTATTTCAAGTGGTCGAATACTGCCACTATTACAGGGAAGAAAGACTGCCAGGCCATCGCACGCTTCAACAACATGGTGCAGGACAGACAAGTGGTAGCTCTTGTAATGCTGCGTTTAAGTACAAGTACCGGTACACAAAAAAGTATCCTTTGCGTATCAAATTCATAAACACAGAGTTTTGTGTCGGTATTTGTGAAACTTGAAGGGCCGTGGTACAGGGCTGTAATTTGTTACGTACACTTCTAGAAACATTTACACTCGAAAAAACCCGCTGCCACGCGTGACGAGATAATGGCAGATGTTTGGGTCACGTTGACAACATGACTTTTTTTTTGGCGGTGTTGCACAAATTCGTGCTGTTAAAAATAAACCCACATGTCCTTCTGATTCAGACAGCGTGGCAAAGACGTAGGAAGACAACATCTTCACACTTCCTGGTTTGGCGGCGCCCCCATCCGCGGACCGTTATAACCAAACACATGGGTATGTGGGGAATCTCCTCCGACATGCACAACGCACTCCGTGCAGAATAGCGTGCTACCGCGCACCGAGGTGACATCTGCGAAAGTTTATCGTGTAGTAAAGCGGGTTCGGTCTTACGTGTAGCCGCGCCATGCAGGTTGCTACCAAGGTGATTACTTCCTGATTGCCCTCCATTACTTCACCACACTACTTGGCGGACCGGGACACAGCGGTCGCGGAAAAAAAACAAAGAGGACGTAATGGCGCTAGTTTCCGTGGCGCGACCGCGTCCGAAATACAAATACGTTACCGGCTCTGATGAGAAGATCGAGCTGGTTTGCGGGCCCCTCATGCAGTGAAGTCGCCATGTTCTCCATCGCTGCAAATTCACATTGACTTCTCACTCAATTGTATGGGAAGTTACTCGCCGAGATCCCTCCGCTGCTACTAGGAAATCGGCTAGAATTCAAGCGGGCGCACAACGGCGGCGGAGGTGTATCCTTCCGCCAGCAAACACAGGAAGTCGTTCCCTCGCCCTCCCGGCCTGAAGCGCCGATCGCGGGTAGAGAGCGTGAAAAGTGTCGGAAAACCTCCGCGTTATTGCGACAAAAATAAAGAAAACCGAATTGGCACACATAAACACGAACTTTAGCGCACCAATGCCTTTGCATGCTACATGCACCAGATACGAAGAGTTAACACACTCGAAGAACAGTCGCCAGTGCGTCTATTTCCTGAAACAGTAACATTCTGCGATTTAAAATGTCGTTTTCCAAGGTCCCATGTGTTCGAAAAGCCTTTAAAACATGTACACATTAACCACAAAATTGCTTAACTATGTCTTAAGAATATAAAAGGAACTAAAGATGATATAAAGTTTGGTAAAAAGTTATGAAACACTGTAAGATTGGAGGAAAATCTTTGTTGGACTGAGATTCAAGTCCTGCTGTTAATTTATTCAATACTCTGTGTGTCTGGTTCTTCAGCACAGAGACAAATTATGCCATGCTGAATCGGTATTCTTACTCGTTACACACTTCCTAATATTTTTAATATTGCATGTACAACAAGATTTGTAGGTGCAAACCAAACGTTCAGCTTTGTGGCAAGCATGTCAGTATATGAACAAACTTACAATGTACCATCTTGGGAAAGTCTGTTTACACTGACTTTCAGATACTTCCGATGGAATTTAAACAGGGTCAAAGAGATTACTATTGTATACGTTCAACTGTTGACAGAGCATACTATATAAATATATCCACATGGTGGCAGTGTATGGACGTTTTCACTGATTCGCCAACACCTCAGCGGCCCAAACACCCCGAGCACAGACAACATGTGACCAAACAGAGCAAATACCACACAACCACTCATGGCTTTTCTGGTCAAGTCAAAGGAATAGTGAGATATTGACCCTCAAGTCAACCTTATCAAGTGTGGAGACACTTAAAGCACTTAATACGCTACAAAAATAACACAATCTACATCGCGACATCGCAGACCGGTTGGGTTCACAGTGTCAGTGGACAAGTCCACTCGTGAGTGTGTGCAATGTTGGAGCACCAGTTCTGGTCTAAACCACAGCCTAAGTAGAAGCTTGTGAGCAGTGTGAACATGGTGCACAAAAAGGCGAAAATATGCACAAAAAGCAGAACGATGACGGACACAGAGGAAAGGACAACACTGTCTTTGTGCAGATAGTATGAGCTCCCCAAGGACTGTCATCACATTGGTGAGATTGACTGGGACGTCATCTAAGCAATATGAATAGCTAGTTGCATGTCCCACATCTTGAGTGCAAAGTAACACCAAAAAAAAGCTCAAACTTAGAAATAAGTGCTTTGAAACAACTGCATATATACAGGAAAAATATGTCCCACCTGCCTCTGGTTCAGTCTCCACCTCTTGCTCGTCGCCAACTTCCTGCATCAGGTAGGCCTCATTGTTGTACACCACCACCTGCCCTGAGAAGCTCTGCTCCACGGCCAGGTTTGCTCCAGGTACGTCCTCCACAATGACCGACGGGTACTCCTCAGTTTCAACCGCGTCCTGCACCTCCTCGTAGGCCTCCTCGGCTTCACACTCGCCCTCCACTTCTCCCTCCACCTCCAAGTCCACCTCACATTCTCCCTCCTTATCGGCAGGAGGAATTAGGAAAGATCGGGTGAACGTTATTAGCTTGTCGACGAGGGGCAACTCAAAAATCAGGTCCTACAAAAAATCACAACTGTGCAGTTCGGAGAAACCAAGAAATATCAGGAAGTATAAGAAAAGAATTATAATTGACGCTACCTGCTGAGGGTCCTCCTCGGCTGCGATGTACTCCACCACTGTCCCACCTGTGTCAACCAACACCACTGAGGTCATGGCTCATGCTCTCCTGGGATCAGCTCACACAGCTGACTTCTCCTCTCTACCTCCAGCAGCAGCGCTCAACAGCTCCTCCTGGAGAAACAAGACGCTTTTTAATACGGGAAGTGCTGCGCAGTAACATTCACAGCTGGACAGGCTTTGTTGTCGAGTTACAACCTCCTGAGACAAGCAATCGAACGCACCCTGAAAGAAATAAAGATGCTTCCCATCAATCGCCGGTGAAGTAAACAAATCGTGTAGACATCTAAGAGGGTCTCCACATTTACGTCCCAAAACACGATGCATACACACGGCTCAGGATGGAGAGGTTCGAAGTTCCTGGTTCGATTCTGATCTCCTAACTAGAGCAGAGCTGAGCTCGTGGTGCGCAGGTCTGTGCAGAATGTGAGGGACGATGGAGGTCAGGAGATTTATCGACACAGAGTGAGACGTTTCACTTCACGTTACGCTGAATTTCTCTTTCATTTCCTTTTATTTATTTTTGCACGGGCAGGTCCACATCTGCAGCGAATTAGAGAAAGTGGTGCAGAGAAATTGTAGGTACCGCTCTCTCAAATAAGAATAAGAAGCACTTAATGCGCATCTGCGATTGTGTTTATACTAACTCGCCAACCCTGCGACACTTCCCCAATAACGTGGCTACACTTCAGTAAAATTTTACAGCCCTTTTGTGTTTTTCATTTTGCTTTTGCGTTCCAGGAAGTTGCTGCAGGAAGACACACACTAACAGGACGCCAGATCGGACGTCAGATGATTTGATCTCTCTCGCAGAGAAACACACAGGCACGCATGAGCACACACAAACACACACAGGTTCTAGAGGCAGACTGTATTGAGGGGATGGTGTCAAGTGCTAATGAACCTCGTGCTCCTCAGCCTCAACCTCTGGGCTTCTATGGGCTTTCAAATGAGGCAAGACCAACAAAACAACATACCAGAGCAGGTACAAAAGCCTCAAAATAATACAGTGACACCAAAAACAACAATAAAAACACCAACAGAATTTATGAGATAGCTAGCGGCTACCACAGCTTGGTTAATATCACATGAATATTCAGGTATTTAGTTGTATTCAAAGTTGTGAGGGTAAGAATTACTATCATTATTATTTCAGAAATCAACTGGTGCCTCTTCTCATGTTCCCTCCCATTGTCAGCTGTGCCTCTGGATGCCTAATATCACCCGGCTGGGAGTGTCTGTCCCTTGGTGTGTCTCATTCCCTGGGTTGGTTACCTCCCTGTCACCATTATTCAGTTAGAGATGAGACAGAGAAGTGGCATGGTCAGCATGATTTTGACAATTTTTGGCAGACATGTTCAAAACTGAGGTGTTGTTTGTTTAAGTGGTTTTCAAAATTTCAGCACTATAGTGCTGTTACATTCACAGAGAAACCGATCAATGACTCATGACTCACTGCGATGACTCATAGATGCTAATTAGCTTCTCCCAACATTCAAGCATGTCCGCCTCACTCATAGTCGACATAGACCCTTGACTCCTCTTAGCAATGGGCTGAAGTGTCCTTGAGCAAACCACTGAGGCTGTCAAGGTAGCAGCAGTATGTCTGTAGCCTTGACGGTTGTGGTCCACCATGTGCGGTCACGTGTCTGGGAGGAATGTACTCACTCTGTGTGTAGCACTTTTGGATTGAGAACTGGGCTACGTCCTCTGATACCTAGTTTTGTATCCTGTCATTGACTGTGGCAAAAATGATACGTAAATACCGAGTGTGAGTCCAAACATGTAGTCATCGTGCTGCATTAATTAAATCTAAGAAAAACGGTGTGTACCGTCCGTACAGCTAGTTAGCCTCGCTGGTTGTTTGTGTCCTCATCGCTGTGGTACGAGACGAATCCAGCCTTTAATTATTCAGCAGCGTACAGCAGCCAGACGCTCATCTTCAGAGGTGCTGCTCATAGCCTATCTGACAGCGGCATCGCTAACGGCAGGCCGCAGACCAGCACGCCACGAACCAGAACAGATTGTTACACAGCTCTAACGCTGGGCCGATGTTTGCTGTGTCACCGCGTTCCGGCGCCTGACACGTGCAGGAGAGGGAGATCGTGATGAGTGAACATTTGTGTTGGACACTGGCCTCCAAACACAAGCTGGACGCCTCACTGTGACAAGGAATGAATGTGAAATGTGGTTGTAATCCAGATGCTATCCTCCTCCTCCTCGCGCACACGAGTGCACACACTTGCCTACACACACACACACGCACTACGAGGGAACTGGCACACCTAAATGGAATGCGGCTATTGTTCATGGTATTAAGTTACACATGTCACAAGTCAATGTGTGCTCAGAGTGAAATGTCATTCCGAGCTGGGACTGAATCCAAGTGGTGAAGACTGAGGGGCCGATGTTGGACTGTGGGTCCATGAATGTTGACACGCCCCACGCCTGCTAGACCGTGTGGAGCAGGACCCACCAGACTGGTCTGGACCTTACAAAAAACTGGGTTAGACATGATACTGAACAGCTGAAGGAGCGCAACAAATAATCCTGCTGATATTATGCAGAATTAAGATGAGTAACAAAATGGTAGCAGAAATTACCACTTTTGCCCAACTTTGCCTGATTCCTGATCAAAAGGAGCATCTGAGCAGTGACAAAGATTAAAGAACCAAACTCAAAGTCCATCTCCCATTTGGTTTGCTCTCTTTTTTTCCCCTCATTGTTCCTCATGTTTCAAACCAACATGAATCTCAAAATACACTGTCGGGTTGATTGAGTGACAAAGGGTGCAGTGAAATTGCATTACACACATACACAAGCACATCCGCGTGCACACTTACACACACAATCTGTTAACGGTTGAGGCTGTTACGTAGGAGTTTTGGGCTGCGCTGAATCAAACAAGTCTTACAGGACCGGCTTGGAGGACGAGCACATGCCTTCCAAGTCACCCCATCGATCAAAGATAGCGCCGACTTCAGGAGGGACGGCAACATGGTGAACTAATGTATGAACCCGTGTTGTCATACTGGGGCTAGATTTCAGAAGGACCCCAGTTTAAATGGTTGAAAGGCCGCAATCATTGTGACCATTGCACTCTGTAATGTCAGTGGATGATCAATCTAATGTACAGTTTAGAGGAAAAAAAGAAACAATCATGGATCTCAAGGGTATAAAGACAAGCGAGCATTTGTATCGTCTCAATTACCCGAGTGAAAGCCGACGAACGTCTCGACTCCCTTGCGAATCCCCCTCGATGACAATTCCGCGAGGACGCTGCTCAAGATACGGCGGACTCATCCTGACGGGCCAACTTTCCCGTTGCCAAGACCGTGGAGTGAAAAAACAGTCCACGTTGACCTCGGCTGATAACGCTCCATCCCGCTCTGTGAGTCTTCCATCCTCTCTGAGCCGCTGACTCAAAATCCACAGAAATAAGGGAGAGTGACACCGAGCCATCTTGGCACCGGCACGTCGCTTGAGTAACATTTCCATGACTCTTGTATTTCTTTGCGCCCAAATTCCTCACGGGGATCTGCTCTCCATCTTTCCTCCATACCAGAGAGCAGGAGAAGCTCCTGCCTGCCTCTCTGCCTGCTTCTTACAGTGGGAGAAACGCCTCGGAGCGACTCAGCGTGTCTCAGACTCTGCCTTGGGCTATGATCACATGACGAGGGTGGAAACTCTCTCTCTCTCCGTCTCTCTCTCTCGCTCGCTCGCTCGCTCTCTCGCTGTCACATGATCTTTCAACAACAGTGCTTTTGTTCCAAGTAACTGGGGCTGCTGGAAACGATACAACGCCCTGCCTTGTACACACACAAATGACACCACTACCAAAAGTGTGACCTCAGGATTTACTTGGTCCACCCATCCTAAATGTGTACACTAACACTCTCACATACACACACGCGACAGTGCACTGAGTTTGCTTCTATTATTGATCTTCAAGTAAAAGTAAAAGATAGCATAGGTTATTCAAATCATTTCTCGCACAAAAGTTGACTTTTATGTCAGCAAGTACAAAGCGAAGAGCCAGCCAGAACCAATATATGGGTCAATCTTAATGACGTTTACACTTAAAGTTAGCTTATACAGTACAGTACATCCCATGTTGCTGGCAGATGATATAGCATATCCAAACAGCTGGGTGGGACTGTGTAAGGATTCATCCTGAGTTATGTACTTTGGCTCTTGCCTTATCACAGCCTTTGGCTGTCTGACCTACATTTACCCACAATTTGTAGACTTCTCCTCCGTCAGATCAAGTTCAAGCTTTTCTGATGAAAACAACAAAAGTTTGGCCTCCTTACCGTTGGCACAAACATCTGAGACGTTTCTGTCAGGACTCTGACAAGATATTTTACTGAGTGAATGTAAACAAATGCTACGACAAAAAGTGATATTAGGCTACATTTTGTGCTGAGTATGCTGCACAAAAATCTGTTCTGGTTAATTGGAGGAGTGAAACTCTGAGGAATGTCGACATCTCTGAACCAGACCCTCGTTCCCAACCCATCAGTGCTGCTATTACTTAGATCGTTATTCAAACCGATATTTATACTGTACATATTGTGTGTTTATATTTCTTCTGTATATAGATCCTCGCTTGTTTCTTTCTTTTTTTTTCTCCTCGTTCTTTTTCTTTGCACCGGAATTCAGCCCCTTCCTTTGATTGCACAATTCAATTGCTGTAATGACAATAAAAGATTCCTGATTCCCGACTGTTTGCAGAGACAACCAGTCCTTGTCTGTATATTAAGATTTGTGTGGTTCAGAAGTTCATTGCACCATTCACGAAAGGCCTTTTTTTTGAAACTAGAAATGCTTTAGCAGATCCTCACATTTAGCTCTTAACTCACCTTGAAAATATTGTGTGATAATTGGAAAGCAATGACTATACATAAGATAAACATTTAAAAATGGGATGGATGACAGCAATTTCCTTCATTTAGGATCAAGGGGAGTGAGGAATTAAACAATTAAATAGAATCTAAATACTAACGTGAAATAAGACACGTAGCCTTGCATCGCTTGTTTTTAACAGTGACCAAAGTGTCCTGGTGCATTCTCATTTCAGAGAAAACAGAGCTCAGTGTTTGAGCAGCAGAACTTTCTGGCACCCTGTCAATCATTTACAAGTGAGGAACAGAGCTCAGCGGTGCGGGCAGATGCTGCGTTCGAATCACCCTCGGAAAAAACAAAACCAATCGGGAATGGGGATAATTGGACGAGGCTGATAATGCCGAGATGAATGCGTTTGCGTGGCCACACTGGAGACGCACTTAACCGCCTGAACAACATGAAAATTACAGTGCGCGAATAGTAAATAACAAACCCGCCGACAAGGATAAACTATATCAACAAAAAGGCCGATTGTATTAGATACGCGTTCATAAATAAGACTGAACGGTGTTCTCATTCATACATTCATTCATTCATCCATTCATTCATCCATTCATTCATTCATTTTCTAAACCGGCTTGGTCTACTGCAGCCTGTGATAAGTCGAGGTCTAGGTGCACCTTGGACCCCAGTTCATCTCAGAACACACAAAAATTGACGAACATTCACTCTCCCACACACTCCTATAGTCAAGATAGTATAACCACTTCACCTTCTATGTATGTTTTTTCAATCATCTTACTTTGAAAACAATGAGAATGTTTTTTCTTTCACTTTGGTCGCTTGACCTGCATATGGCAGCCACGCGGTGGAATGATGAAAGAAGGACGATGCTTAAATCATCCATTCCAAGGCCAATTTAAAGACCCTGAGAGTGGCGGAGCGAATGTAAACACTGATTTTCCAGTTTTTTTCCAACCTGTCCTCCTCCCATTACACAGCGATGCGCCATACATTCACTCTAATATCAACCTGAAGTCATGGACCGTTACACACCAGCAATAACTATTTGCTTTCCTCACAAGTGGAGGGCAAATTGAGGTGTTTGACACTATAACTGTGTCACAAATGTCCAGTCTGACTCGCCCGATAATGATACCTTTACTCCGGGGAGCTGCGAGCCCAGGCAATGAATTATTAGCCAGCCCTTTCATCATTTATACCCACTTTTACGCCTACCACAGTCGAATCCCGCTACCAACACAGCGGCATTGGTTAACGCAACTGAACTTTCCAAGAATTCCCCACACACAGCCGAAAAACCGAGCGCTTAGGCTCCCGTTTGTGATTAGCGGAGTGATTAGCAACTAGCCCCCTGACATTGACGTTACTTGGCTAGCGGTGGCTAGGCTAAGTTCTCCCAAAGCAAAAACAATCACCCAAAGACGATGCGACACCAAATTTTCGTCGCTAATGGAGGCTAAGCTGCGGCGGCCTCACTTCACCTTACCGTTTGAGTCTTCTTCTCAATTTCTGCCAGGTATGCAACTTAATTTGTTGACAACAACAAGCCGCTAGCAGGGCGTCCACCGATAATATCAACCGCTTGTGTGTGTATGTGTGTGTGTGCGTGCGCGCGCGCGCCCGCGTTGGTGTGAGTGTTTGCGTGTGTGCGTGTGTGTATGAGAGAGAGAGAGAGAAAGAGAGAGAGAGAGAGAGAGAGAGAGAGAGAGCTCAAGGGAGGGAAAGATGTCTACTAACCTGTGTGGACCTTCTGCGCGGATCCTGTTGTTGAAACCTGTTAGCTTGTCGAAAACCTGCTCCAAACGTTCGCTCGGCCCATGTAGGCGCCCTATGTGTTTATTTCTCAGTTTGTTTATTTGTTTATTTGTTTTTTTGGGTACGGATCGGCGCGGGGTCCCGTCCTGGGGGCGCCCACAGCTGCAGGTTGTGTCTGTGGCGGCTGTCAGTTGGTCCTCGGTGCGTCGACATTGACGCCGTTCGTGACGTCACACGTCGCCATAATCACTGCGTTTGTTTGGGATACATCGTGTTGTAATTCATTGGCCGTTTCTTTGTGCGCTCCCCGTAACTTGCATGCCTTTGTGTGTCACAAGTCTGACAGCGAGTCTTTGTCTCCATCTGACCCACAGCGGTGATTGTGGCTGGAAGACATCAGTAACTTTCCTCCGCTTTGAGTCGCATGAGAGGTAGAATGAATTGATATAGTTTGTCTCCTCCTTGTGGCCGCCGTGAGACAGACAAACAAAAGTGATGCTTACAGGACGTTACGTTACGTTACTCACGTTCCGCGTACGCTGTGCGTTGTTGACAACTGTAAAGAAAAAAAAACAGCTGCGATTGCGTGGCTGCCACCTTCTCATTCAAGAACACCGCATGAATAATAATGCCAGCGTGTGTGACCCAAGATGAGCAGCAGCTCAAAAAATACCTGTACAGTGCAGCCAGTCAATCGTCGTTAAATAAATTCTTCTTCTTCCTCTTATTGCACATCATTGTTGTTACTATTAATATGATGATTATTATTGAATTTATTAGTCGTAGTAGTAGTAGTATCATCATTGGGCGTTATTTTTCGTGCATATTATAATCGTTGTTTTTGTTATTATTGCTATTATTACTGCTTATGTTTGACGTGATAGTTTTACTAATAAAAATGGTCTTTATTTCTATGTGGGGGAAAAATAGAAGGAAACACATGTTTACATTCGAGGCTGAATACATTAGGTCTCATGTTGAGGAGGTTGTGCAACAGCGACATCTAGAGGACGGAGACAGCATCCAAAGAAATGTGACAAATGTTACAGCGCAGACGTCCAAGTTAATAAATCGCGGACAGATTTCAAATTGAGGTTTGTATGCTCCTTACAACAGCGATGGCATAGGACATGCAAATTTTGAATAATAAATGTTTTTAGCGCCACATGTAAAAGTTTCTCTACGAGGCATACATATGATTGTCTTCACTATTTTTTGCTTAAGATTACCGGTTTCAAAGAATATGGAGTAATAAATTCACAAAGAGTCGCAAGTTTTCCTTAGCGTTTTCCCCACAAAGCCCACAGATGCCATAGTAGATTACGTAGAATCGCACAGCAGCCATATTGGGGGAAAAAAAACGAGAACAAAAACAAATGTTGCATCACCTTTTATTTAAACACTTCAACATCAATTATGGATCACTCACAACTGTCATTGCGACAAACATACAATCCAAATGCCCATCAACACAGGCAAGCAAGTCTTCTACGGATCCCTTCAAGAGTATGTCACAGTTGACGAACACAGCAGAACAGTGTATTCAAACACAGATAAAATGGTTTTTGTAAGTCAGACGACGACCAGTAAAGGGCATTCATACTGTGGGTCCCCTCCACGGACCCATGTGGGAATCTGAGGAGAATGTCCGGCTTGTACGTACGAGTAGTGATGGTAAATCAGATAAAGTGCAGCGTGGTGCAGATTGGCGGGACTGCCAGATGTTACTCAGTCGACTCAAGTCTGTCACCATTTAGTTCCTTGCGGGTTCAGGAGAGGAGAGGAGAGGGGATGAGGGAGGGAAGGAGGGGTGGAAGAGAGGGTCCCACAAGGGCCTGAATGTCAGGAGAATCAAAAACCTAAGTGATGACATCCAAAAGTGACTGGACAGAGCAGAGGCGAGGAGCATCCAGGTTGAAACGCCAGCGGTTTGATGGGGGTTGGATTCGTGTTTCACTCAGACCAAACATCAAGATCGATGACGTGCATTACACAGCTGGAGCACTTTTTGTTTTGAACACTGAAAAGCGAATCCCTGCACACTCGCTCGGGAGAAATGCACGCACAGGATTGTAGTGGAACGAGGGGTGCT
>OMPJ01010834.1:0-10295 GCA_900312935.1 Carapus acus
TGCTCTGAAAAAGGGCTCCTGGTGGTTGGATATCCATAATTGGAATAGACGGCAGTATTACCTGTGTGTGTGTGTGTGTGTGTGTGTGTGTGTGTGTGTGTGTGTGTGTGTGTGTGTGTGTGTGTGTGTGTGTGTGTACGTGCGTGTGCGCCAGCAGCAGATTGAGTGATGTATCCTGTGCGGCTATGCCGTGCTCAGTGGGCCAGAGAGAAGTCCCAGCAGGGGACCACTTCCCCCCCACCGGCCCCCACAGGCCACTGCATTTCATCAATCTACCCACTGGGAAATCCCTGCCACCGACTGGCACAGGGAGAGAGACGAGAGAAGGAAAAAGTTAGAGAGAGCAGAGCGTTGTAATGTAGGGAATTTGGTTAAATTGCGGGAAAGCTCTATGGAACAGTTTTCCCCATTCATGCCGAGTTATTCATTCTTATCCGGTCCCATCGGCCTCCCACACAACATCCATTACCGGCTTATCTCGCAGACACTTGTTGTTGTTTTAAGATTTTACTGGCCACTTTTAAAGCAAAGTTTACAGCCGAGGATCCTCAGGCTCCATCTGGCTGTTTATGGTAATGTCCAGTTATGTCTTCCCTTGTTCTTCTCTATCTGTCTCTATCCAAAATGACATTAGTTTGACACCCTGCTCCTCATGTACCCGGAAAGCTAACTCCCTCTCAGCACAATGCAGTGGAATTCCTGGGAGTCCTCCGGCTGCGTGAATTCAAAGACTTGATCCAATAATTGTTTTGAATGACGCGATGAGGCAAGAACCGATAGCGTCTGTTATCCGGGCCAAATTTTCTCATGATGCAATGTCTCTAAGCCTGATTTTAAGAATGGTCATAGTGCTGTGCTGACCAATTCCCACAACATCTCTCAAACTCTAGAGGCTCAGAGAGAACAGCTTTTTTGCATGTGTGGCTTCGGTGAGAGGAATCCTGGATCTCTCGAGGAGTGGGGATGTTGGCGTGTGCGCCTCAGAGACAGATGTGAAGAAAGGTGTGACGTGCACTTGTGACGTGTGTGAGCTCGGGAGCAGGGCCGGGCGTGCAGATGAAGCTGAGGTGAGAAATAGCCGGGCTCGCCTTGTGTTGATGACGACTCGCAAACATGAGAAACACGTCGGGAATTTCTCGTGTCTCGGCAGGGAGCAGGGATCCCCTCACACCCTCTCGCCCCAGCCGGCTCGGTCGGCGGGCCCCTCCGCATTCTACAAAGATACCTTTGCGAGGCCTGGCAAAGCTCTGCCCGTGTGAGGCTGACATGTATCAACAATGCAAGACCAAAGGGGGAAACAAGTAGAAAACTATATTTATAAAAATCTGTCATTAAACAATAATGGCTACTATCCAGCAGCTGAATATCATATGTCCATCTATATTTAGGAGGAGAAAGAATGCGTCACGACCGACGTGTTGGGATTTTTTGGAATAAATGAATCATAGTTTTGTCAAGCGCAGGGGAAGTTGGTGGAGGGAAAGAAAAGGAGAAAGAATGAGATGAAGGAAGGCTGGAGGGGGCAAGCGGAGGACTGAGCCTCAGTTTACAGTGCAATCAGCATTAAGGAAATTGGTTTGCGCGGGCGGTGCGAGTGGAGAGAGGTGATTGATGCTAAGCTAGGCTAGCAGGAAGGAAGTGAAGAAATTAGCAGCGGGCCGGGGCACTGAGAGCTGTCAACTACTTCCTGGTCAGGCCGGGGTGTGAAGTATGCCTGCACTGCCAGGCCGCACGTACCGCCGGCGCACACACACGCACGTACGCACGCACACAGGCGAACGCACAAAGCTAGACTACACCCTGGCTCCTGGCGTTGTGTATGCAAGTTTCCCTGTCTTTGTCTGCATATGAGGTTTCCGCCGCACATCTCGGCGCCACTGTGTCAAAACTGATCCGTTTGCTTACAAACAGGGCGGCCACGTCAAGCGCCTGACAATACCGGTGGCGGCACATACACGGCGTAATTAAGCCAGGCAACGTAGGCCGGGCGCGGAGGAGCGGATGACACAAAGATGCCCTTGATACTGGAGTGTTGGCACTGACAGCATTTCCTCTGACAGCTTTGTCTCCACGGCCACTGCTGCGGTCCTTACGTCTTCTGACATGTGCTTTAGTCATCGCGGCCTCATTCCTCCGCACATCCAACATGATGGCAACAACGGGATCGTGGTGGTGGGCAGGGGGGATGGGGCCAGGACGGACGGATAGATGGATGTTGCACCACGTTGCTGACGGCATCGGCGTCCTAATCATCGTCTCGAGCAAGCGCAGCATATTCGGTTGCACCTACGGCGTCGCTGAGTCTGGTGATTGGTGGATGTCTGATGATCAGACAAGATGAATTTGACTTTGGCTGCTAAGTAGTGCTGCGAATTGCTAATTTTATTTCACGCACAACCCCCATCCAGGCTGGTTTGGCCATGCTCTGCATCTCAGTCTACATAGCCCACAGGTGAGATGGGGTGTAAGAGCTCCCACACCATCTCTCAAACCTGTAAGACCTTTAGCCTGGTCACTAAGTCAGTGATCCTACACAGACGTTGGTGATTTGTTTGTTAATGCACTACTGTAGTAGGCAGGGGTCTCCATGGACAACTCTATGAAATTTGGAGATATTGATGCGGCTGGAGAGGTTATTGGGTTCAATAACTGGGTTTTTGTACAGCTGTGGGAGCCAAAGACACATAGCAAGGGCTGAGTCGCACAGGAGAAGAGAGATGGCCATTTTACAGAAGCCCATGTTTCACCGTGCTCTCCATTCCTCTCAGGCAGGATTGAGTTAAAGTCCCCTCGCTCCCTCTCATCCCTCCCCGGCCCCTCCCATTTTGCAGTGACTCGCCGGCTTGATTTATCTGATGGAAGGAATTCTGCACAGGGCTCTCTGGCTCTGGTGGTATCCCTATACTGTAACCTTTTCCCCCCGCCAGATGTTCTTCTCTCAAAACACGGTAATGTTCACCCCCAAAATCCCCACACAAACATATCAAGTGGTCGCTACATGTTTGCTTGGGCAGTGGACGACAGAAGCGACTGACTGGGGGGACAGGGACCCGATGGCCGGGGGGGGGTTGGGAGCCCAGACGGAGAGGGCGAGAGTGACAGAAGCAGACAGACAGAAAAGCGATGTCGGACATATGCTCGCACCAACTGACAACAGCGGGGTGACCTGGGGAGGTAACGGGAGAAAGGGGCAGATCACTCCCACAAGTGTTGGGATGGGTGATACTTTGCACTCAGCTGGGTGAGACCAGCCTAAACTGAATTAGCGCGTTCCCTTTTTTTAAGCAGCAACTCGGAAAATAACGCAATCTTACTGGGTTGAGCGAGAAAATGTGAAGCGATGACGCAGTTGAAACTTTGTCACCAACTG
This sequence comes from Carapus acus, assembly GCA_900312935.1. Lineage (NCBI taxonomy): Eukaryota > Metazoa > Chordata > Actinopteri > Ophidiiformes > Carapidae > Carapus > Carapus acus. The sequence continues at coordinate 3,371 of OMPJ01010834.1, forward strand.
GCGTGCGTATTTGTTCAGTCAGCTGGGACGAAAATAGGCAGAGTCCAGAAATCTGATCGAGCAAAATACACAACGGGGAGGCAGGAACACCCATTTCTCCGGGGAGAGAGGAGGAAGCAGCAGGGAGGGGGAACATGATGACAAAAACACCGACTGCTATGATGACGATGATGATGATGATGATGACGGGGAGGGGAAGGAGCCCTGCCAAAGGACCCGACAGCTCCGGCCGCCTGGGCCAATATTTGTCACATTCCGAGCGCATGAATTCTTGATTTGATGTGCCTTAATTGATTCAGCCCTGCCTGGCGCTGTGCGCATGTGTGTCACCCAACAGACAAACACAGACGTACACACACACACACACACACACACACAAACACACAGACACAGGCATCTCCCCATCGCTCTTTACTGTATCCCCTATCGCAGCGCGTAGGGAGACTGAGATGAATGGATTGAGGGAGGAAGGGCAGCCGGTGATTCTGCCCTCCCCATGACCTCTTCCATGACACAATGAGCCCCAAATGGCTGACACGGCAGAGGATCAAGTGCTTCAAAGTGAGCCAGGCAGAGAGATAAAATACAACAGGCCCCTCGGATGATAAACGAGTTTTTGTAGCGGGACTGAGCCGTCGCGTAGCTGTCGCAACACCTGGCCTTCACTTTACCGGGCCGACGCGTCACAAAATGTGGAGAGGGAGAAGTGAAAGACGCATTTGTCTCTACTTGGGGCATTAGGGGCGAGAGCGGCGTGTGCGCGGTATCGCCGTAGGGTTGGTACTCACAGCGCTATCATGCCGTGCACCCACTCACCTCTGAATCACAGCCATCAGCTCTTGGCACTTTGTTACCATGGTGTTCAGACCAATTTAGCCGACCCATGTTTGTCTCCTCTTTTTGGTGTATGGTCCTGCGGGGGTTCCTTTACTTGGTCACTCTAATTCACGCCTGCTGTGTGCACACACACACTGTTATTTAATACACACACACGCACGCGCATATACACACTCAAACACAGACACACACACACACACACACAAGCATTATTGCTTTTCTCTCCCTTTACTGTAACAGCAAAAGTAAGCGAGGCTTAAGTGGTTCCCACTAAAAGTGAAGCCCTCCTTCTGCTCCTAGCCTTGAGGCAAGTAAAATGGAGAGACGACAGGGGAGCAGCAAAAACGTGTCTCCTAAACACCTCGCCAAGTGCGAGTGCGTTTCTCAATGACAAACGAGCCAAAAACGAGGCGAGAAGCTCATCATGAAGGAAACATGTAACAACTGCTTTAGGACAAACAGGTGAGGTTTACAAGAATTATTCCCGTCAGAATGTTCCTCATTGTGAAAGGCTTTACAGCGCCACGTTAAAAGCAATGAAATGTGCCATGAGTCTGCGTGTTAAAGCGAGAAATGTGGTAAAAACCAAAATGTTCCTCCAGCGCTAAAAGACCAATAAAATAGAGAGAGAGATGCTCATGAGCGTGTCACCGAAAATGTAACTCCTACTGCTCCAACATTTTACGTTTGGTCCTTTCAGGCCAGGAGAGAAACCTTTACTCCCATGCTGCAACTCCCTGCTTCAGGACGACTTGTGGGCAACGCTGAAGATGAGAACCTGAGGAAGGAGCACTTCCTTTGCAATAAAGCACAGATGGTCTGCAGAGCTTGGAAATTAAATTTTAAAGTGGGTGAGGCCGACACGCTGCCTCAATCTTTCGTCCGCTGTGACGGCTCACACAGAAAAACATCTCTTGGGGAAAGATCGGGAAGGTGTAATTTCAAAGGAACAAGTTGCGGCTTTATTAGAAAAGCATCTTCTCCACGTGTCCGCCTGCACTCCAGCCCTCCCCACCCCACGACGCATTATGTTGCTGTGCTGATGTCACATTGATTATGCTGATCGTAAACTGCCTTTGTTTGTCCCGCGCTCCCGCCCGTCACTCATTCGTCTACAGGCATGAGCAGGAGTCACACTAAAAGCCATGGTTTTCATGTTTTCCGCCTCTCCGTCTCGTGCTGCGGGTGAAGGCGGTCCCTCCGGAGGCCGAGGCGACTCCCATCTCCCCGTGCATCCGCACATATTAATTGCTTTTTAATGTCTGCCCTCTCTCGCCAAAGTTTTTGCCTACTAACAAATCAACAACAATAAGGTTCTTTTTCGCCGCTGCAGGCAATGGCCGAGTCTAAAAGGGTGCAGCCTCTGAATAATCCATACACAGAGCGTCGGAACGAAGGCTGCAAGATGGTAACAGAAGGCCATTTGGCTTCTCTCTGCTTGGTCCCCAGTGTCCCCAACACGCAGCTGTGCAGATGTGACAGAATGGGACTCTGGTGTGAGCAGGAATGAGAAGATGCAACTGTGATCCAACTAACCCCGAAAACCAATGTGACATGTCCCATTATATACCACAACTATAAGTTAAGGGCAGAGTTTTTAGTTTTCATTATTCATCTACAGTACTTGGGCTGCTGTTCTTTCAGACCTTTAAGGTGAACAGAGATGAGCTCTTTTGTTTATGTTATATGCTGCAATGCCCTACTTTGACTCTTTTGCCACATTGCTAAACTCATCTAATTAATTATATCATAATTATAATGTGATGAAATGGATTCACTAATTAGAAGGCATGATTGCGATTTTCCTAGTTTTTCTTATTCTCTCCCGGACGTTTCTTTTTCTATTTTTGGTAAGTACTTTGATAGTTGATCGATAGGGGTGCATTTCTGTGAATGTGTGCCTTTGTCGTTTGCGTGTGCTCACTTGTGTGCGTGAGCGTGCGTCTCTCTCTCTCTCTCTCTCTCTCTCTCTCTCTCTCTCTCTCTCTCTCTCTCTCTTTGTCCATCTCTCTCTGGCCATGGCCCATCCACACCATTGTGAGTGCATGTGCAGGATTAGCTCCATTATCTGCTCCAGAAACACAAGTGTTTCCTGAGAAATACCTCTCTCTGATAATGGTGGCGCTGAGATGTGCCATCTGGTAACAGATTACATGATGAATTAATTTGTTTCAGGCTCGGGCAGCTCCTGGAAATCGCTCATTATGCGAGAGCAGAAAAGGGAGAAAACCTTCGACTGCAACAGAGTTCTCACACAGGGGAAGGGAAAAGGGGGAGTCAGGTTTCAAGGATGAAAAAAAAATGAGAACAGCACAAGCACAAAGAATTGCGTGTATACATTGTGGGTTTTAAAATGTCAAAATGTACAAAGAACTGAAAGCAAACAGCTCCGTATCTTTATTCTAATCTATTTCTTTTTGATTGCCATGACAAACAGAAACAAATACTGAGAGGACTTTCAGGCTCGGGACTGGAGCCCTGACATTACACTGAATAGTGCTGTTGTGCTGGACACATGGAAGGAGAGGGTGGTGGCTACTGTCCTTGTTCAGAGAGAGATCCCACAAGTTTAAAAGATATATCCATAAAAACCATTAGAGTCACAAAAATACATCCGTAATATAAAAGCAGTATTTTTCCTCGAGTGGCTAATGTGTATAAATCAGTCCACTGAGCTGGGTTGATTCAGGACTATGATGTTATCTGTCTGATGTAGCTTGAAGTGCCACCCAGTTGTACTTTGCATATATCACACTCTAATATCGAATGTTCGCTTGGTACGAAAAAATATTTTCTGCACGCCATTATATTTAGAAAGTTTGCATGTGTCTGCGCGTGCAGCAGTCAGAGAGTGAGGAAAGCACAGGGTGCAGGGGGTCATCAGCGAGTGTTTGGAGCTTGAGTTACAGGGCCAGCATCTGCCATCCGGCCATCAGGCCCTCATATCCATCACTGGCCGATGGCGTGGTGCAGCCCGGCGTTTGTAAAAACACCCAGAGGAAATGGAGTCTCTGGGCCAGACAAGAATAAAATTAGCTTGATGACTAAGTTCCTCCTCAGGCTCCAGTGGGAATAGAACTCTGCCATTTGTTTTCATTACTTCCCTCGCCTGTGTAAGAGAGGGCGACGTGTGAGCGACTTTGTGTGCGTGTATGTTTGGGGTTGAGGCTGCATGTGTACGTCTGCATGTCTGCTTCCATCACGGAAGCAGAGGGAGAGAGAGGGGGCCACGACCACAAACGGCCAATTTTTTCATTTCCAGTGCTGCGAGTTTAATCAAAGATATTTAGGCATACACACGCCACTGAGTGCAAGCCTCCTCCTATGTTTAATGTTCATGCTCGGTTCATGGAAGTGACTTTATTCTTTGGAATTGTTCCACCGTTTTCACAGTATGGAACTTTGAATAACACATAAACAAGCCAATCTAAAAACTCACTTATTCATAAAATGTAGTCATTCATTTTCACCACTATGGCCTACAGGGGGAGGGGGTACTGTGGGGCTCTAGCCCAAAATGTGCTAAGCCTGTTTTGTGTGGCAAGTGGGATTTAACAGTGAAAAGTCAAACCAAATTCCTCATCATGTGATAAATACAAAAACAGTTTAAGGAATGTCACAATATAATATTTTCTCTCACCCCTTCATAGTGAGATCATTCACTGAGTTCACAACACAACACAAGATTGTTTAGTGAAAAAAGTCAAAGTACACAAAAATATGGTCTCATCAGATAATTACACTTTTTCATTAAAACAACACAGTGACACACAGTGATTCAAGAGAATCATTCCAAAATCTGTGCTGATAAATAGTTACCCAGGTTATTTTCATGTCCCTGTGGCTATAACTGTTATTGTTTGTGTTCCAAAAGTTTAAAATAGTATCAGACAGTGAAAAGGAAGGAAGGAAGTGGAAAGCTGCCTTTGGTAAACAAAGCTGGAAACCTCAGCAAAATAGCCATAACAATAATATTCACTATTGTTGAACTGTGTGAGCGCACACATGATTTCTGTCCTCTAATTCCTTCCTACTTGTCAACCCTCCCTCACTTTGTACACATACATACACACCAACACACACCTCTCAGATTAGTTCCAGCTTTTACCCTTGGTGCCTGTTGGGCTGAGGTGAAGACATCTTGTACTTCTTTAAAGCATGTAGCATTAACACCTTGGCCCCCTGTGTAAACCCCTGGGTGGTGACCCACAGCCTAGAGTGAGGAGCTCTTTGGAGATGCAACAAACAGGGACGGTCGTCTGCAAATGCATCACAGCTGAGAGCGCCACTTTGCTCTCCAGCCATCATAGGAAGGAAGGCACGAGGAGAGGAAATATCAGGGGTGATGGACAAAACGACAGAGTGAAAAGAGGTGTGTGTGTGTGTGAGAGAGAGAGAGAGAGAGAGAGAAAGTGAGCAACAGGGAGACAGCAGGCCAGGAGGTTAGTATGACCAGAGCCTTGAACCACAGGTGTGAACACAGAGATCCTGCTCAAACCTTTGGCACTGACACACTCGTTTTTCATTTCATACCTTTGTCTTTGTCTCCTTCCATCTCTCCATTTCACACGCAGACTGAAAATTCTGAAATGTCTGGGGAAAATCTGCTATTTGCACCACTACATCCTACTGTCCCACTGTTGGGTTTACAAATGTGTATGGATAATAACTGACAAAATGTGGGAATATTTATATATACCTGAAAGGACATGAAAAAAAGAGAAAAACTACGAAAAATTTAACAAAAAAATAGCCAGAGCAGGGAAAAAAGGAAGAAAAAATTCTGAATGCATTAAGAATGCCTTACACAATCAGGAAGGTAGGTGGAAAAAAGTAAAAAAGTGAAAAAAAAAATGTGTGCGATAAAAACAAGAGAAAGAACAGAGATGGAAACTGAACCTATCGAATAAACAATGTTGAGCAACAAAATGTGGGCATTTGTAAATGGTAGAGGTCTAAATTACACACGTCTGCAGTGTGCCCAGACTGTTTGTACATGCAGGCTGACCGTCACAATGTGCAAATGTGATTTTGAGGGGAGGGAGCGAGGGAGCGAGCGAGCAAACGCAGCCCTTGGACAAAACGCACGGCTTCCTAGAGCCATTGTTGGCTGAGAGGAGGAAGTGATTTTCCTCTAATACGTCTCTGTGTTGTGTCCTTGTCCTCCCCTGACGGGGTCTGCACGCCCACGGTCGGGGCTCTGGGAGCATGGGGTCGGAGAGAGAGAGAGTGAGAGGGGGAGAGAGAGACGGAGGGAGAGAGAGAGAGAAAGAGAGAGAGTTTGCCGATGACTAGGAAGTCAAATAAAGAGGAAAAAAGGCTCCGTTTCCCCAGCTAAATGTACCCGTGGGAGGTGTAAGGGAGGGAGGGAGACGAAAAAGAGAGCGAGGTTACGAACCGACAAAACTCCTGCAAGGCCCGAGATTTACAACTGCCGAGCCCCGAGAGCTCTGCCATGCTTATTTCTACAGCCAGTTAAAACAAATTGCAGCCATGTTTCAATCACCTACATCCTCTCTTTGCTCATCCGCTTCGAGCTCAGCTTTCCACCGCCATGTTATTTCTCTCTCAATTACTCCTGAATAAATACTTTCCTCTAGTGAGGCAATCTTCATCCCCTGGAAAGTCCCCACATAACACTCACCCACGCTCACCCTGACCCAGTGTGTGCACATGCGCACGAACACACATTCATACACACACACACATTCACACACTCACACACTCATTTTCTCTCTCGTTCTTGGTCAGTCGGCCACATCTCCGGCATGGCCTGAACAGAAAAGAGGAATTAGTTAAAAGAATATGCGAGCGCTGATGATCTTTGCTCGAAATAGACAACGTTTTGGTTTTCGGTGTAATTCTGCCGCCTTGAAAAATGAAGGAGTGAAGCCAGCAGACACAGGCGCTCCCTTTCATATCTTCGGCTTGATTGCGAGCTGCGGTAGAAACCTTTCGTAACCCGATACGCCGTTTGATTTGGGGTTCGAATGAGAGCGCGAGCGAGAGAGAGAGAGGGAGAGAGAGAGACAGAGAGAAACACAGAAACAGAGAGCAAGCTCGGCAACAAGGGGGTAGGTAGGCCCGG
>OMPJ01010838.1:0-11263 GCA_900312935.1 Carapus acus
TGATGTGTGTCATCTCGCACGCTCGGCGGCATAGCGATGGCATTGTTCTGCCATGCATCATGTCAGGGTAGCATGTCTATTGCTGCACGGGGTGGGAGGGTTGAGGAGGGAGGGCGAGGGTGTGTTGCTTTTGCAGTGCTTTTCTCCCTGCCTCTTTTTTTTCTCTCTTTTTAGTTGCTCAATGCGCCAATTTTCCACCCAGATGCTGCAGAAAACTAGACTTTTTATGCGAGGGTGAAATCCAACTTTTTTCAAAACATTTTTTTCCCCCCTTCGCCACACAGTTTTTCCCCACGAACTCTGCTTATCTCTACGCCATCAAACAGACTGCGGAATGGAAAAATTTGCCGCAGACTGTCATGTTGATAGACACACATTAAGGAGATTACACCTGGCGGCCTGATTTTGGTTCAAAATGACAAACACGTCGACGCTGTGCACAGGCAATGCCGTTTCCCACCGATGGAATTTACTGATGTCTGTGTTTTTATCTTCCGAGGTGAGGGAAGTACCGATGTATCGGAGCGTGAAAAGGCAACAGAGGAGCAGTATAGGGTAATAATGTCCGTGTCCTTTGAAATGAGGCTGTCATAGCTGTAGCCTTGGCACCCTTCACAGCCATATCGAGCTATCTCGGCTGAGTGTTTACAGTCTCCGTAGCACTCCTGCGTGCTCTCAGCGTGCCGCTGGGCTAAGATGTGGTCGTGTTACGATCAGTGTGGCGTAGGATTATGCTAATTTTGGACTTGCAACGCATGTGCACAAAGCAGTACTTACACGTATGCGCGCAAAACAGAGTATGTGGCGGCGTGATGGGAACTTGGAACACTCTGTCCCAAAATGCCCCGGTGGAAATGAGGATGTAGCCAAAGATAAATTACATTCAACAAACAATTCCGTTCCAGTTTCTTTTTCTGCTTATCTTTTCTTCTTTTTTAGCTTGAAATGTAAGAAACCGGTGACCTGATCCAATTTAGTGTGTAACAGTAATTTAGTTTGATTGTGGATTGGAAAAGACATTTCTGTGCGGCACAGCAGCTGCGGAGGACTGACGGCAACATTGACTGACAGCGAGTGTTCTTTAGTGTCTCGCACAGTCTCCTTCCATCCTCAGTAACTCCACAGGGTGCTAATGAAACATCCATGTTCATCCAAATGTCTTTTTCAGGCCCTCTGGCCCATTTCGACACGACATGTGTCAACATGTGACTTCACACTTCAGCGGCAATCGCTGCCCCTGAAATGTACAGATTCACCCACTTTTTGCTTCAGCACTGAGTGTCTGATTTTTTGTGTTGTTTTTCTGAGTAAATATACCCTTTATTTGGCTAGAGCCACCGTGGGACTGTCAGAGTTTTGATTGAAGCTGCTGAAACAGCGATATGCAAAGTAAACTGAATTTCCAAAATCAAAATCAATCTCCATTTCCTCTGCATATTGTTAGATCAAATGAATCGCAGAAATAATTCGACCGCGGTTACTCTGCGATGTTGTGTTACTCCATAACCGGAACTATTCAAAGTCTTTTAAACCGACTATCAGCGATCACAGCGATGCTGCTGTATGTGAGCAGCCTGGCAGGTTGTGTGAGAGCCTGTTTGTTCTTGTTGGTGTCTGTTCAAAGGACCTGATGGCCATCGATCTGGAGCCGTATCGCTACTGTGGCGTTAACATGACCGGCTTCCGCATCCTGAACGTGGATAATCCCCAGGTCGCGTCCATCGTGGACAAATGGTCGATGGAGAGACAGATACCGCCCAAACCAGACTCGGGCCTTCTGGAGGGGATAATGACGGTATGTTTTATGACTTAAATCTGGCTGGCTGTCCGCAACGACCACTAATGGTGCCCATGAGGCATGTCCCAAAATGTGGGGCATGTCCCAAAATTGTGGAGAATAATTACCATTGACGTGTAAGCAGTCTCATTACATAGTCTTACTACTACTCCTGTTATTGCTGTTATGATTACTCTAACTAAAAAGTGATCTGCGCAGTTTTGTTATTTAGGAAGTTTGTATCAAAGAGACCCTGTTTGCCCTTGGTACTACTCAGTGCCCATTAAGTGGCCTTTAATCTCAAAAAGGTTGGAGACCCGTGGGTTACACAATATATCCCCTGGGTAACCCCTGGGTTACACAATATATCTTGTTATTGGGAACGCACACCATCATTCTATGTATCATTCAGTATGGTGAGGGCATCTGTCTCTGTCTATTTGAGCAGAAAGTGGGATCCTACAGAACCTCTCTACCTTTCTGTCAATCTCTATTGTTATCTATTTATCAATTGATGGAAGGGTGCTCACGACACTGGTCATCTAAAAGGACAAACAGTATATCTAAAGCACAAATCATCCATATTCCAACAAGAAGGGATTTTCTATCTGTCTGAATGTGTCCCACTGATGTTTTCAGCGCTGAACATTTTCTTCTGTCATTTGTTAGAATAGGCTGTGAGTTTGCATTCCATGTGGCATCACACCTCATTAAAGCCTTTTCACCCTTTATCAAATACATATCGCAGCTGTGTTAACGGCCATCCTCCATTGTCCAATGAGGACATTATCGATCCGCGGAGTGCCAATATTAATCGAGTGAAAAGCCTGGAGGATTAATGGAGAGAGGGACAAACATAATTCCTCACTCTTCTACTCACTTTTTTTTTTTTTTTTTAAACTGCCTTTTCAAAATTGGTAGAAACAGCGTGTCTGGCCACAGCCGTCAGCTGAAATAACGTTCGCCCCTTATTCCAGACAGATGCAGCTCTGACCTATGATGCGGTCCACATTGTCTCCGTCTCCTACCAACATGCTCCGCAGATGACGGTCAACTCGCTGCAGTGCCACCGCCACAAACCCTGGAGATTCGGAGGACGGTTCATGAGCTTCATCAAAGAGGTGACGGGGCCACCTTTGGCCTGTTTTAATTCCTGCATAGATTACGTTCGAGTATTTCGATGGGGTGTCCAACGCAGCACAAAGAAGATGCTGCAGTCCTCTCAGGTGCAGACGCCGTACTTACCTGGCGAGTCAAAGACGGAGCCTTGACAGACACATCAAAGTGACGCCATTGTCAGTTTTATAAATTCCCTGCATTCGTAACCTATTTTTCCAGAAAGCAAGCGTTGTAACCTTTTGAAAGCACAACTTGTGTAATTGGTTCTCATTTTGTCTAATGTGGGGCTCTGACAGTGGCTCAGAATAGACGGAACAGGATGTGGAAAAACGCAGATAACGCCTGTGCAGGGAAGCACAAACAACAAAGCCCATGGCAGCTACGCCAGTGTGGTTTAGACACAACTGGTGAAATTGCTCTTCTGTTATTTCGTGAATCCATTTCATACAGTTTGCTGCCCCGTGTTGAACCGCACGTTTGCACAGACTGAACGCTGTCCCTCACCACCTCCTCACCCGACATCTGGGCTGTGACTTCCTCTGCACTCTAGTCATTGCCCCGTCACTTGGAGTGCATTTTTGCAGCACTGCTGCTGAACATTGTTTGTCTGGCATTTGTGACCACTCTGCGCCACGATTTGGAGCTGTGCTGGAGACCATTTTCCGGCGATCTCTGCAGTCGCACTTCTTGGTAATGACAGTTGTCATTGGTCGACTTTGCTGACAAACCGTCTGGTGAATAGAGCCGTTTTAAAAATGGTTCTCTGGCCATCTTCTCCTCTGCTCTGCCTCCTTATTAGATATCTTGGCTCCTTCATTGTCACATAAAGTCAAATTTGTTTTCCTGCCAAGTCCAGAGGCAACAATCAGGCTAAGCTATTGTTTTGGCCGTGGCAACCACCTTCAAATGTCTCAGAAAATACGTGTTATTGCTTTCTTGCCGTCACCGGCACTCCGCGTGGACGGAGCTGTGCATTTTGCTTACAGTGTATCTACATCTAAATCTGAAATGCTTCCAGCCCACAGCCAAAACATCATTTTTGTCGTAAGTATTTCATGCTACATGCATTTCCCCGCCCTCCTCTTCAGCCCCAGGACCTCAGACTACAAAGCTGCAACAAGATAATTAGCATTAGCATTTTTGACAGTTCCTCCAGTGCTTTACCTCCCACAGAAGCTCCTCTTTAATTTAAATGTCTCTGAGCACTCAAACAAACTCCCGCTGCTGCATTTACGGTAGTTTTCTCAACACCGCTATACTATTAGCCATAAGCCAGCCTGCAAAACAGCAGCACATACACACAAAGCCATGTTTATGACGTTGATTGGCTGCAAAAGTAAATGCATGTGAACTGCATCAAGTTGTTATATATTATTTATTTTTACAGGTCAGGTTGTATTCTATCCACCCCATCGCTTTGTGTTTGCGCAATTATACAGGTGCCCACTTTAGATGGAACTTTGCCACCCACACCAAAAATATCGAAATAGTCTGTGGAGATGTTGCAGCATCTTGATTTCCTCCATAAGCCTTTGTGAACCAGTGCACTATTTGCACCAAGCAGGACTAAGAGTACGAAGCAGTCCAGGGGCCAGATGAACGAGCTTCGGAGGGAAAAAAAATGCCCTTCCTCTCAGATTAAGCTGCCCCTCAAAGAAGAACCAAAAAACTCTACTTGCGAGACATCAGGACTGCTGTAGTATCACTGCGATGGTGGCAAAGGAGGGAAATGGTTTTGCTTTCTGAGTAAAAACATGGGTGATGTATATTAAAACATGGCTAAGGTGTGATTTACGTTTGCTCTGGGACGGGCGTCTGGCATACACTGAAGGTCAGGTTGGCTCCTTGAATGTGTGTGAGGAGACTTGTGGGGGCTGGAGGGGTGTGTGTCGGGGGGCTGGGTGCGGCATTCAACGTCACTCTCTGAATCAGAGCCGTTGAACGTGCCACCCGTCTCTACGGTCTCATGCCATGTGGAGTGATTTATAAAAAGGATTTGGAAATTGAGTGGGCCACAAATTTCCCCCCTGAAGCCTCTTACAATAAGTAAATCTGACAAGGTTCCCGTGGCTGATGGGTGGAGGGGAGAGGTGAGAACTACTTCATGGCTGTCAACAGCTCAGGTATTCTGTAAATTCAGGCGTCGCAAGAGGTGTCCCTGCACAGCAGGCGTCAGTTGATTCCCTTCTTGTGTCGCACCTCGATTGCCGAAGACGAGAGGCAAACGTCGCAGGTGCTTACTTAGCCGAAACGGAATGGAAAGTTTGGTTCTACAAACACCCCCGGCCACCCTCACACCTCCTCTCACTCACTCTCACAGGTGCGCCGATTTCTCATCGCCAAAAGCGGGCAGCTGTGTTAACATCTCCGCCTAAATTAATGCCAACGAGGGGTTTACTTTATCAGCATAGAAATATCAGCAAGATGGCGCGCATCCGACGCCAGTACGTGTGAGCCTGATACCCTTCTGTGAAAACGAGGGTATCTGGGAGCGGTAACGGGACATATCTGTGTTTTCCCCTCCTGGGGAATCAAGCAAATGAGATGGCTGTTAATTAACTCTGAGGTCTGGCGGGAAAACACGTTGGAGGCCTTTAGATACAAAATGTAATTAAAAGGCAAAAATTCTGCCATACGGAATTGTGTGTGTACTTCCTGTGTTAGTGTTGGATACGCTGCCATATGTTTGGGCGCATGGGGTGTTTTTTAGGTGATCATAGATAAAATGTGCATTTATTTCTGGAATTTTCTCTCCTGATGGCTCCACGCTGTGCTGCGGAGTGCAAAGCTTGGCAGCGAAGCCAAGAACGGCACCGCTGCCGCGCAACGTGCGGCCCCGTTCTGTGAATTTGCTCGATTCGATGTTTCATTGCAAATGTGTGTTACATTTCAGTCTCACTGGGACGGTTTGACGGGCAGGCTGTCTTTCAACAAGACGACCGGGCTGCGCACGGACTTCGACCTGGACATTGTTGTTCTGAAGGAGGATGGACTGGAAAAGGTAATTATCTCCCTCAAAGCGGTGCAGAGGTTGCCTCAGTTTTGTTTGCTGTTGTCTTTTTGTGTGTTTGTCTATAATTCTGGCAATTACATTTCCAGAAAATGCATTTACTTTGCATTTTACGATTTTTGTTGCCGTTAACACATTTGAATTTACCCACGAGGAGTCCTGATGAAGTTTGAGTGTTTGGCAGGCGTCAGCGTTTCATCAGGAGTGGGCGCTGAATTATTAGAGGAGTGTGGATTTGCAGAAGGTAGAGCTCCAAAATTGCTTGTTTTTCACTCCATATTTGCTGCAGCGCCGCAGTAAGACAGCGAGAGGAAACTGATAAATGCGTTGTTGAATAGGAACATGGCACGAAAAATAGGAGTATGAATATTAGCCTCTTTTACTGAATACTTAATTCTAAACGCAATGGTCTCAGCGTCATGGAACGATTTCAATTCCTCTCCTCCTCATGTGAAATGGAAAACGCAGATTTGACAGTATCATTTACCTCCTAACAAGAAAACAAATTGGCTGTTTCAACATAAGCATAAGTTAGTGGATCATAAAGCAAATTGGATTAGAGTTCACATTAGGGTGTTAATTGCAGTCTCTTAATGATAATTCGAGGTGATGCCCAAAATGCTGTTTGGTGGTAATGAGCTGTATAAACATGTTTTACAAAATGGGAGAAAAAGAAGGAAAAGGTTGGTAATGTAAAACTTGTTTTATTATACTGGAAGGCAAAGCGCCCTCTGGACTATAACCGCTTTTCTCTACTGGAGGGCTTTCATACATTATGAAAATATCAAATAGGGATAAGTCCCATTATGACTCCATGAAGTACTCCCTGAAGGATGAAGACTGTATAATAGCCGGAGCTTTTCAGCCTCTAACCCTCGTGTACACAAATGGCGCCGCGGCTTTGAAACGACTTCCCCTCGCTCTCCGTGCCATTCCGTCGCGTGCGCGCGGTCAATTAAAGTGCAGGAATTTCTCGTCTGGCAAAATAAAGCATCTTATGCCTGTGTAGCATCTCTTCGCTCTTGACAAATCCGGCGCGCAAGCGTGTTAACGTTTATCCAGCAGGGTGGTGCGGATTTCTCATTTTCCGCCCCGCGTACAGCCATGGAATCGGCTTTAACTGTTTAAGCTTGTTAAGATGTGGACTTTTCGCAACTAATCCAGTGTAATTGAATATTAGCCCAAGTTTGAGCTCATCCTTGAATTACAGAGGGATTCTCGGCGTGCTGCGTTCCCTCGGTGCGCCCTAACCCGCTCCCCCCTCCCTGCCCGCGTTCAGATGGGTGACAGGAAAACGGCGGAGCTCTCCCCGTGGTTGTGCGAGTAAATAACTTTAGAAATCGGGTAATCACGTTTAATGAATTGAGCTAATTGTAATTGGCCGTCATTAGAAAGAATTCTGCGGTGGCGAAACGTGCGGGGATATTTATAAATCTCGCCCAAGCGGTGTTCTCTGCGTTAGTGTGACAAGGTGTAACTAATGTGCTTTTCAAATTAGAGCATATGCCGCTGTCGAGATTGGCAGGATACTAAAAGGTGTTTTTCATGGCTTTGGTGACGGCCTCTTACGTGTTTTTGTGTGTGTCTACGTGGCTCCACCTCCCACCAACCAGCCAACCTCTGGGAACTGTGGTAATAGAGAGGGATAGAGTGATGAGAAATAGAGGAGTGCTTGATGGGGGCAGGACTTAGCAGAATGCAAATTGTCACCGGCAGCCACATTACAGTTTGTACTAATGATGTGTTTTATAGCATCTGTAAAATATACATCTTTCTCTGCCGAGGGCTCTTCAGATGCAGAGACCCTCCAGCTCGCTCAAATCCATTCTGACATTATTCAAACTGCTCTGGACAAAATCACTTGCACATAAAAGATATATTCTGGCTGCTCTTGCTGCCCTCCAAACGACTTTCCATTTCTTTTTATTGTTGTTATGTACAAATGAACTCAAAACCACCAAACTTGGACAAGCGCTCTTAATCAGTCACAATTGCAATGGATATTTAATTGAAATACGCCCTCGCAGGGTCCATTTTTATTGCCAGCAGTCAGATTGTTGGTAGAACAATAAGAAGAGAAACATTCAGATGAGGAAATAAGGAGTTCAAAGACGCGTACGATAAAACAGGATTTATTTTTTGTGCATTTCCGCTGATTTCACCTTTTTTTGCTGATTGCTTCTGAATGAACCTCCCAGTTTCTAGAAAAGGATACAAAAATAGGAAAAAAACATGTTTTGGATTTGTGTCCCCAAAGAGTGTGTGTAGAGTACCGCACACACACACAGATGAATTCTTCCATGTTGTTGATTATCTGAGGTACCACAGTGCAACATCCATGTTGTGATGCGGTGTTGGAAATGTCTTAAGGGCCCTCGCATCCCTCTTAATTCCATGAAATGAATCGATGATTCCTGTATGCCATCCATTCCTTTTTTTTTTGTTTGCTTGTTTGCTTTCATCCCATGTTTGTGTATCCCATCTTTTCCCCCAAAAAAAAGAACCCCCCCCCCCAAAAAAAACACTTCAGTGTGGTGAGTCAGCCAATCAGCTAATGCTACCCGAGATGTGAGCGCCCGTGGCACTAATGTAGGAGATGAGTTAGCGGCGGGGAGCCGGTGAGGGGTCGAAGCTCTCCAAATGGAACATGGAACACTGAAGGCTGCGTGGTTTTCATCTTCTCCAGGTTGGGAAATGGAGCGTGT
Organism: Carapus acus; assembly: GCA_900312935.1. Taxonomy (NCBI): domain Eukaryota; kingdom Metazoa; phylum Chordata; class Actinopteri; order Ophidiiformes; family Carapidae; genus Carapus; species Carapus acus. The sequence goes on from OMPJ01010838.1 coordinate 8,612, forward strand.
CTGGGGGCCTTAACATCACGGAAGCGCCCAAGCGGAAAGGGATGAACATCACCGATTCCCTGGCGAACCGCTCCCTCGTCATCACCACCATCCTGGTAGGTCAGCGGCGTGCACCTCCCACGAAAGAGCGCGGCGGAACCAACTGACCGTCCCTTGAGCTCCCGTCGTCAATGTCCAGAGGAACCACTCCATGACTTGAATTAGCGGATAACCATTCAGTTAAATTTGTGTTGGGATAACAGGCCGAACTGTCTATTCGCTCCCTTAGCCCCGGTACTTCGTTGGTTTTCCGTGGCTCAATTGGTGAGGTGCCAACAGCGAAAGTGAAGCGGAACGAGGCTGAAAACTGTCATTACACTCGTATGGGACCACAAGGCTGTAATTATGACAACGGAGGTCAGCGGATGGCAGCAGGGGGTTATAATAAATATCTATCAGGTGCTCCGTGTTAATTCCCTCTAAAAGAAAGGACCGGGAACGTAGGTTTGCTTGGCAGAACCATTAATATCTGTGTTGCCACCGTCTCAAACATTGCCACCGGTGACAAATTTGAGGGATGTAGTTGCATTTGAAGTTTTCCAAAGGGGGTAACTTTCCTTCATTGCTACTCGAAAAATTACCCCTAATATACACTATTTTGACTTGTTTCCTGGGTTTGCTTTTTCCGCCGGGAGCCATTAGTCGAAGATCATAAAACTGCCTTCCCCCGCCCCCACTCCAAACTGCTGAAGAGTTTCAACTTTAATATCAATCTCATCTCTTAGCGTAATGACACGGCATCAAACCGATTCCAGCCATGCATGAATAAGACGTCTGACAGCTTTATAGCGATAACTTTGTCGGAGAGATTAAGGCACTTAATGTGTTTTTCCCCCCCTCCCGTACATTAATTGTTTGCACTCCATTGCCTGTAATGCCTGCACGCGCGTACCGACCGCCACTGCAAACGTAGCGCCGGAGTAAACACGTTGATTTGAGCTCGGAGCTCGGGGGAAAAGCGGGAATCGCTAGGCTAGAAACAGATGGTAATGACTCCAGCCCACAACACACAGACGCGCTTAAAATGTTAACTTTTCGATCGAGTTAATTGGACAAGTTGTGCAAAGTTGTTGCGCTTGTACTGGAAATGCAGTGTCGACAAATATTCCGAAGTTCTTACTCATTTGACGATCTGATGTGTTTGTAATGTCTGGCTTGGCCTGGTCCAGGTATTACGACCACATTGTGTGTCATTATTATGAAAGGAAAGGACAAAATCGATCGATTGCCTCTGGTCTTGGCGATAGTTGTTTACAAAGTGTGTATCTACAGCTTTTCACACACCGTGTTATATTTTTGCACAGCACCAAGCTGCTGCCCCCAACAAACCCGCATGGAGAGAAGGAAAAAAAAACTATTTCCTGAGTGGAGAGACACAGCTGGCTCTTTTTTCTCTATGCCCTCTGTGCCTACCCAGGAATCCTTATAACCTTTTGCAATACAATGAGACTTCTTTGACATTTGTGCTGAATAAATCATAGTCTATTTTCAGATCCCGGGCCTTTACTTTTTCATTCAAAGTACTGTAAGTGTTTTTACATTTTACTGACTTGTAAACAAGTTAATGTCACTGTGAGTCTCATGGGCTGAAATTGAATGCGGGGGTGATGGACAGTCAAAAGAGATTAAAACGCTCTTTTGTTAATTGCTTAATTTCAATCACACGCAAAAGCTCAAAATTGGCCGAATGCAGCTTTTATGCCGCTTTGTTCAGTAGACGCCGGAGACTGATTGCCTCGTCACCCGCGTGCCCCGCTAAACCTCAGCAAACAACACTGCCGATTGCTTTTCCAAGTAGAAACTTGTACGTGAAACCAAAATGGGCAATTTTAAAATATTTTCTTAAAGCATGAAATCTCCTTCACGCTTGAGATGTGTTAAAGACGACAACGCGAATGTTGACTTCCTGTCACGGATTTGATCACTTTGCAATGTAGTCGGTGGTTGAAAACACAAAAAAAGGCTTCCGGTTTCATTCCAACTTCGTATCAGATCCATTACACATCCACAAAAAACAACTCTGAATTCTGAATGTTAGTCTAAATTTTGAAAACTTTTAAACATGGCCACCTTCACTCTGAACACCGATTTGGATGCACATCACTGCACATAGCCAGTGTTCTCCAGCTTGTTTAACAGAGAGAGTGTGCGTCCCTGTGGTGACACACACACACGGAAATAAAAGGGAAACAAAGGATTCTAGGTGACTTTGTTCATGTGATTGTATCTGTGAAAACACTCTCGCTCTCATGGCTTCATACAATTCTCTACAGGCTTAGAACGGCTGTACTCTTGATTAATCCTTGTGAGGCGGGTGGAGATGCCGTATGAAGTCTTTATAGGGGGATTCTAGAATTTATTCATTCAATTCCCTTTATTTCATAGAAACAAAGAATTGCCTTTCAGACCGTTGGTGTCTCAACTCGTGTTCTGGAACGGCTTGTGTTTCGGAGTTGAGATTACACTGCCCACACACCTGTCCACTGAAACCAACAACCTTAATATAAACGCGCCAACGTGCTCTGCAGCACGAGAGACTGGAGCCGAGCCATGTGAGGAGAAGTAAACGGCACCACGTACGACAAACACCTTATGAGTTGGAGCGCGGTAGTC